>MU702029.1:85972-107879 GCA_026770625.1 Nicotiana glauca | reverse complement strand
TTCTGGTTGAAAATAAGGCATATAGCCTCTTAGAAGGGAGTTTGTTTCAGGAAAGTCAACCGGAAGTTGACTATGCGGTTAGAGGGCTCGGATGCGAATTCCGGTGGTTCGGTTAGTTTTGGGAGGTGATTTGTGACTTAGGGGAGCGATCGGAATTGAATTTGGAAGTCCGGTGTAGAAATAGGCTTGAATTGGCGAAGTTGGAATTTTGGCAAAAAATCCGGTTGATAGGTGAGATTTTGATCCGGGAGTCGGAATGGAATTCCGAAAGTTGTAGTAGCTTCGTTAGGTGATTTTGGATATGTTTGCAAATTTTCAGGTCATTCAGACATCGTTTGGTCAGGTTTTTGATTGGATGTGAGATTCGGAAATTTTAAGGAAAATTAGGCTTGAATCCGTGGTAAATTGGTGATTTTTGTGTTAAAGTACGTGTTTTTAGGATTGGAACAAGTTCGTACGTATTTTACAGTGGCTTTGTATTTTTGGTTGAGATCCCGGGGGCCTCGGGATGGTTTCGGATGGTTAAACGGAAGGAAATTGGTAAATTGCAGGTCTGTTCTTAAAGTTCTGGTATTTCCGCATCTGCGGAAATAGGACCGCAGGAGCGGTTCCGCAGATGCGGATCTTTGATCGCAAAAGCGGCCCTTGAGGCCTGGGCTCTTACCGTAGAAGCGGACCTTGTTCCGCGGAAGCGGACTCCGCAGAAGCGGACTCCGCAGAAGCGGATTGTGACCGTAGAAGCGGTCCTGAGGAATTTAGTGAGACCGCAGAAGCGGTACATTTACCGCAAAAGCGATTATCGCAGAAGCGGTGTAGGACCGCAGAAGCGGTCAAGGGGATTTTAAGTTAAACCGCAGAAGCGGTTAATTGGACGTGGAAGCGGTACCGCAGAAGCGGTTATGGGAGCCGCAGAAGCGAAAATTACAGAAGGGTTAAATGAGATCAGTGTATTCGATTTTTAGAAGTGTAAAATCAATTTGGGGTGCGAGCTAAGGCGATTTTGGGCGATTTTTAAAGAGGCTTCGTAGGAGGATCATCAGGTAAGGATATTTGGCCTTGGTTTATGTTATTGTAGTGTAAAAATATGTATTAATCACTGGAAATTCAAGGAATTTAGGGGTAAAAATGGTGGTTAGGGCTTGAAGCCTAAAAGAGGCTAAATTTGAAATTTGAAAGGGCTATTGGACTCCGATTTTGATAAATTTTATATGTATGGACTCATGGCAAGACGAGGATTCTGAAAATGTGAATTTTATAATTTTTCGAGAAGCGGTCCCGGAGCTCGGGTTTTGGCAACTTCGTATTTTTGGGTGTTTTTCGAGTTATTTCGATTGGGTTATGTTCTATTAGCCTATTTTGATGTATTCCCATTGGTTTTGATCAGATTTGGCACCCGTGGAGGTCGATTCTCGAGGGAAAGGCATTGCGGACTAGTTTTTGAGCCGGTTCGAGGTGAGTAATAGATGTAGATGATGACCTGAGGGTTTGAAACCCCAGTATATCACACTGTAACGCTATGATGAGGCGAGACACATACTCTACTGCGAGTGCGGGGTCGATTGTGGTTGAGGACTGTAAACTAGTCCGACCGAATGATGTTGAACTATATCATTGGCTTGAAATTAGTCGGTAAACCTCCTACTTGGATTTTGATGGAGATATTTGGGGCTGTATGCCGACTATTTTGATCCCGTAGGGATTATTATCACTGTTACCATAACATATAACATGTTTTCCTCATATTAGTCCTCAATTGAATATTGTATCGAAATGGCTAGTCAAACTCTAAGGTTTTAAACACCTAATTAAAATTCTGATAATTGAAACTAAAAATGGTAAGTATGATTGTGCATTCATGACTATGCATGGATCGGGCTGCACGCCGCAGCGGGTGTGATATTATATTGCGCTTGGGCTGTAGGAGCCCCTCCGGAGTCTGAACCCCCACAGTGAGCGCCGGGTACCCATGGATCGGGCTACGCGCCGTAGCGATCATGTGCATTGCATTCATGCATTGATATATTTATCTGCTTTGACTGTTTCTGTTAGCTGTTGTTACACTGTTAAACGTGTAGGAGTAATGTTCTTAGCTTTACTTTGTGCTATATTTTTGGGATTTCTTACTGTCAGACATTATATATGTCTATTACTACTGAGTTGAAAGTACTCACTTTACTCCCTGCACCTTCTGTACAGATTCAGATACTCCAGGAGCTATCTGAGCTTATTGCTGTTCTTCAGGGCTTTTACACGGAGTTGTCGAGGTAGCTGCCTGACGTCCGTAGGACCCGACTTCTCTCCTATTTCCTGTTATTTGACTTTTCCGCGTACTTCAGACTATGTTATTTTACAGTATGCTTATGCTATTCTGGTAGAGGCTCTTGACTCATGACCCCCAGATCTTTGAGAGGTTGTTCAGTATTGTTGATTTTTGGATTTATTTCTATCTTCCAGTTATACTTCTAGTTAAAATGTTGTTAATAATTTTCAAACAAATGGTTTTGAGCTTTATGCTCGGGTTGAGAGTGAAATTTATCGGGCTTGCCTAGCAGTTGTGTTGGGTGCCATCATGACCGGGTTCGGGGTCGTGACAATGGGTAAGGGATAAGAGAGGGTACGTGTCTTCTTCGCAAAAAGAAAAGGAGTGGAAAAATCCAAAATAAGGTGCAGGTGAGGATAACATTTAAAATTGTGTCTAGGTGATCAAGAAGGGTTATGCAAGGTGTCACATTTTTCTTAGTGCTCTTTTTTTGTTAATTTTTCTTTTCTTGGTTATAAGTAAATAAAATATACTCCTAGTAACTCCAAAAATAGCAAGGTAGAAATACTATATGCTCAATATTTATTTGTTCAAAACCTCTAACTTAAAAACTACACTAAATTAAATAAATTATAACTTTTTTTTAAACTTATCTTTCTTTATAAAATAAATATAACTTATAATAAAATGTGACTCTCTTTTTTTATCATTTTTAATTTTCTCAAATAAAACCTGTAAAAGGTAAAACAAAACTAAAATATGAAGATTAAACTTTTAAAAAAAAGTGGCAAAATTTTTAAATATGGTCAAAAAGTAAGTGCTCACAGCATTCCCCTCTTTGCTTGGAAACATGAAAAGTTTACAAGCAAAGACAAGATGAGCCGCGTGACTAATTTTTGCCTAAATAATTATTCAAAAAGGAAAAATAAATAAAAGAAAGGTGCAACCGAGTCCTGATTTTGGACAGCTTACATATTCCGGGTTATAAGGGAATTAGGTCGCATGTAGTTCAAAGAGAGTAATGGAACGGTGAGTTGTAGAGTCCAGTGAGATTCCATCGAGGATCCGGTCCATGGTCATGGTATTACATCAGAATCAAAATCTAAAGGAACTAAACAAGCCTATCAGCTATGAGTTACAAGATTCCTATTTATAAGTGCTCTAAAGCTTGATCTTTTGTCTTGAATGGTTCTTCATGAAGACTTTTGATTTGAACCTTGATACTTGCTAGCTTCAACTTTTCGGATAAGAAATGCAGTACTCGTGACTTCAGTCATGTCTTGAGCAATTCACACCTTTCATCTGCTTCTGCATTTTGGATTCACTTCTTTTTTCTTTTCTTTTATTCAGGATTGAGACTTCTTCTTTTGGTCATATCAAACCCTATGCCTTGAGGTATAACCTACTCAGGCACCAAAACAAACAAACAAATAAAATTTTTCTGTCCCAGTTTTCAAAAAAAAAAAATTCATGAGTTATTATAACAAAACTCTATACCACTTCATTATTGAAAGCAATAAAAGGTCGGGCTTGGTGTACCCAGGAAAAAAGAGACTAGGGAATGGATTTTTTATCCTGGAAAGACTAACCACTTGAGGAAACTAAAAACCGACCCGATTCTCCAGGAGAGACCCCTGAACTTTAAGGAAAACTAAAGACTAACAACTTAAGGAAACTAAAAAGTAACTCTATTCTCCAGGCGAGACCCCTGAACTTAATGAAAACTAAAGATTAACTACTAAAAACTGAAAATTGACCCTTTATCTTTTCAAAATCCAGACTTCATTTTTTTAGAATATCCTAGGAGAAAATTAATCAGACTAGATCTTTTATCTTAGGAGAAAGGTTCATTAAACTAAGACGTCTATCCCAGGAGAAAGTTCATCAAACTAGGTTTACTAATTTATTATCTTAGGATAAAAATTCATCAGATTAGATATTTTATCTTAGGAGAAAGGTTCATCAGACTAAGACGTCTATCCTAGGAGAAAGTTCATCAGACTAGGTTTCCTAATTTATTATCTTAGGAGAAAGATTCATCAGACTAAGATTTATATCATAGGAGAAAATTCATCAGACTAGGGCTTTTTTTATCTTAGGAGAACAATTCAACGGACTAAGACTTCTATAAAAAAAAAAAGGCAGCCTGGTGTACTAAGCTCCCGCTATGCGCGGGGTCTGGGGAAGGGCCAGACCACAAGGGTCTATCGTATGCAGCCTTGCCCTGCATTTCTACAAGAAGCTGTTTCCACAGCTCAACCCGTGACATCCTGGTCACATGGCAGTAACTTTACCAGCTACGCCAAGGCTCCCCTTCAGACTAAGACTTCTATCCTAGGAGAAAATTCATCAGACTAGATTTTTTATCTTAGGAGAAAATTCATCAGACTAAGATTTCTATCCTAGGAGAAAATTCATCAGACTAGGGCTTTTATATCTTAGGAGAAAAATTCATCACACTAAGACTTCTATCCTAGGAGAAAATTCATCAGACTAGGTTTTCTTATTTATTAGCTTAGGAGAAAGATTCATCAGACTAAGACTTCTATCCTAGGAGAAAATTCATCAGGCTAGATTTTTTATCATAGGAGAAAGATTCATCAGACTAAGACTTCTATCCTAGGAGAAAATCCATCAGACTAGGGCTTTTTATCTTAGGAGGAAAATATATCATTAGGAGAAAGATTCATCAGACTAAGACTTCTATCCTAGGAGAAAATCCATCAGACTAGGGCTTTTTATCTTAGGAGGAAAATATATCATTAGGAGAAAGATTCATCAGACTAAGACTTCTATCCTAGGAGAAAATCCATCAGACTAGGGCTTTTTATCTTAGGAGAAAAATTTATCAGACTAAGACTTCTACCCTAGGAGAAAATTCGTCAGACTAGCTTTTCTTATTTATTATCTTAGGAGAAAGATTCATCAGAAAAAGACTTCTATCCTGGGAGAAAATTCATCAGACTAGATTTTTTTATCTTAGGAGAAAGATTCATCGGACTAAGACTTCTATCCTAGGAGAAAATTCATCAGACTAGGTTTTCTTATCTTAGGAGAAAAATTCATCAGACTAAGATGTCTATCATAGGAGAAAATTCATCAAAGTAGGTTTTTTTATCTTAGGAGAAAGATTCATCAGACTACGATTTTTATTGAAAGGAAGATCCATCAGACTAAGACGTATTACTCTAGGAGGAAAAAAATATGAAGAGCAATGGCAAAATTTTATGCACACTAGCAAGACAAATAAAGGCAAAGATTTGAGAAAGTTCCCTTTGTCAGCTCTTCTCTTCTTTTCTCTTTCTATTTTTTTTTCTTTTTTTTTAACAACTTTCCTTGCACAGGTTTTTTCTTGTTTCAGAAAAAGAAAATTTTGTCAGTTTTGAAAGTGGTGGTCAGTTTGTGGCCTTGAGTCTTGGGCAGCTTGGCTTTGTGATCATCCAGCCTTTAAAGACCGACTGTATCGATAGTTCGTTGCACTGCTGGGAGACTCTGTTGTTACTTTCAAGGGACCTTTACTTTCTGTATCAACCTTGATTGTTTTGCTTCCAGTGTAATTGGTGTTTTTTCGCTCAATTGGCCTTATCCCAACTGGAGATCTTTGCTTAGGTGACTTTTTCTGATATCTTGAATGACTTCCTTCTTTTTGAGAAATTTGCCTGTCAGAGAGAATCGCAAGTTATTTTTGCTTGCGCCAAGTAGGCTGACAAGAGTCTTTTGGGGGAGCCTTTGCATGAATCCTCAAGGTATGTTGACAGTAACAACTGAGTGTGCTGGACAAATTTACTTTGTACAACTGAAAAGCTGGTAGCAGATTTTAAAATCTTTCTTTTCTTGTTTTGAAAAGGACGAACTTAGAGTAAAGGACACAATGATGCTAAGAAATAATATTAACAAGAAATGCCCCTGTCAGGAAGGATAGAAGGAAGAGTTATTTTTTAATAATAACTAGTCTTAATGATCATGACATGCATTTTGGACTTAACAACCTGATCAATCAAACTGATCAAATCTTCCCTTTTACCATTCTTATGACCTTTGAAGTCGGGCTTTGTCATGACCCAAAATTTATTAAAGGTCGTGATAGCATCGGACGCCGCTGTCAGGCAAGCCAACAATAAATAATTAATTAAATTCTTATTTTAATATTATTAAAATCATAAATTTCCTCCAATTTAACAGTAAAAGATGAACTTTACAGGATAAATAACAATGTTTTCCAATTTCAATACTGAATATTCCATAATCATCCCAGAACCCGGTGTCACAAGTGCGTAATCATTTACTAGGAAATAATATAAAATACAATAACTATACGGAATAAAAATTTGGACAGAAAAGAAAGTATAAGTACTGTGAAGGAGACTCTGCTGGTGTGGTTCGTCTCAAAAAATGAAGCTCACCTAAATCCACGTATCAATCACACCATTGTTCCAACAAGGCCACTAGACATACAGGTGCATGTACAACAAAATGTATAGCAAGTGCAGTATGAGTACAAAAATAATGCGTACCCAGTAAGTATCCAGTCTAATCTTGAAGAAGTAGTGACGAGAGGTCGACTCCGACACTTACTATGGCCAACAATAATATATTGATAATATGATAAATTATGGATTTTATAAGGCGACTGTAAATTCAATAACATGAAGCAGGTAAACAATTCTTTTATTAATAGGAAATTTCCGAATCTATTTTCACCATTTAACACTTTATATCTCCGGCCAATGAGGCCACATCAATTATCAATAATTCCAAAATAATCAATTAAGTCATGCACAAATCATACCGATGTCGTACGATCCGATCCAACATAATATTTAAATTATGCACTGCCGGAGGGTCGAACGGCGCGAACCATAGATGCATCTATTTAATCTACGGAGGCATTCGGCCTGTTCCACAAAAGGAAAACACAATCAAATAGTCAATCAAGAATTCATCAAGGAGCAATTATCTAAGGAATTGTCAATCCTCTTTTAACGGTCAAGAAAATGAAGTTTAACCTTTTAGAAATTCATTTACCAAGCTCGATAAGATTTAAGGAAATTAAATTGACAATAAGGTTACAAATATCGCAAGTATAGCATGCTTTTAGGTCCTAAACTACCCGGACTTAAGCATAATACTAGCTATGCACGGACTCTCGTCACCGCGTGTGTACGTAGCCCCCACAAATAGAAGCATGTATTAATTTAGTTCACTTATGGGGTTAATTCCCTCTTACAAGGTTATAAAGGAGACTTACCTCGCTCCGAAGTTCCATAACCAGCTCCCAAGCCCTTCCGACGACTCAAACCGATGCCCAACACTCCAAAACTAGTCAATAATTATGCAAACCCATTCATATATATACTCAAATACTCATTATAATCCTATTACAACGATTCCCAACTCCGCTTCAAAAGTCGATAAAATTACCCCCAGGCCCACATGCCCGAATTCCAAAAAATTTCGAAGATAAACTTTACACATAACCCCACGAACTCAAATATATAATTTTGTTTCCAATTCCATGCCCAAATTCGTGGTCAAAATCCAAAAATACCAATTTCTTGTTTTTTCTTCAAAATCTCAAATTTTCTACAATTTTTCATGTCTAAATTCATATATAAACCTTATGCTTAACTCAAAACTAGTAGAAATCACTTACCTCTTGATGATGATGGAACCCCTCTCAAAATGCTCTCAAAAATTGCCGAAGACCAAGTGGGAAATGAGCTAAATCTCGGAAGAAAAAGCCCTTGGCTTAGACGCACATGTCGCATTTGCGACATCTGGCTCGCAAATGCGATGGTCGCATTTGCGACAAAAGCATCGCAAATGCTAAGCCAAGTTATTCCTTCTCAGGTCGCATCTGCGAAGAGGATAGTCATTACAAATGTGATAATTACTTCACAAATGTGATCTTTCCCTCAGCAGCCCCATGTTCACAAATGAGAACCTTACCTTCGCAAATGCGATGGTCGCATTTGCGACCAATACATCGCAAATGTGAACACACCAGAACCAGTAATCCAATTTCTTCACAAAACACTTCGAAGCTACTCTAAAACTCACCCGTTCCCTCGGGGCTCCAAACCAAACACCCACACAAGTCTAGAAACATAACACGAACTTGCTCTAGCCCTTAAATCACATCAAACAACGTCGAATTCATAAATCGCACCCCAATTCAAGCTTAATGAACTTTAAAACTTCAAACTTCTACATTTGATGCCGAAACCTATCAAATCATGTCCGATTGACCTAAAATTTTTTACACAAATCACATTCGACATTGCGGACCTACTCCAACTTCCGGAATCAGAATGCGACCCCAATATCAAAAAGTCCACTTCGGTCAAACTTCTTAAAAACCTTTAAATTTTTAAATTTCGCCAAACGACTCCAAAATGACCTAGGGACCCCCAAATCTACTTCCGGACGCGCCCCCAATACCATAATCATCATACGGAGCTATTCCCAGACTCGAAATCCCAAAAAAACATTGATAACATAAAAATACACCTCCACCCCAAATCATCAAATTCTTCCAAAATGCTAATTTGCACAATAGGCGCCAAAACGCTCCCGTGTCATCCAAAACCCAATCCGGACATATGCCTAAGTCCAAAATCATCATACGAACCTGTTGGAACTTTCAAATCCTGATTCTGAGGTCGTTTACTTAAAAATCACACCTTAGTGAATTCTCCCAACTTAAAGCTTCCGAAATGAGAATCTTCTCTATAAATCAACTCCGAACTTCCCGAAATTAACTTCCGACCACGCGTACAAGTCATAATACTTGAAATAAAGATATTCATTGCCTCAAACCGCCGAACGCCATAATAAAGCTCAAAATGACCTATCGGGTCGTTACATTATCTCCCACTTAAACATATGTTCATCCTCGAACGTGCTATGAACTGCGCTGGATTTGTCTGAAATCACTGTTTAACATCTCGTGCACCTACCCATGCTACCATAACTTAGTTGAGCACATTTTCTCGAGAAAATATGAAGATTCCTCTTTTGCTTAGTCAAATTAGCCTTAGAGCCAAATTCCAACATCCGGACTTCTCTGCCAGACCTGTTTCCATCATACGAACACCGTATCAATCACTATACGAGCACCAATACATGATTGCATACCTTTGCTAAATCCACACTATGCGCTGCATAACCTACATGACCATAATAACATCCTCTGATAACAATAGCTGAAATTCCACGAATACGATGCTCACAACACACCTCATGACACATATAAGTCATGTTCCAACTCTTGCAATACTGCCACGACAAAAGAGGTATGTAGAAACTCATAACCAACTGCCGAGTAACCGAATCATTAAGTCTATTCTCCTAAAAGGATCCATTACCTCATTATAACCCAAATAACAATATTTGTTCTTTACTATACTTTATATAATCCTATCGCACTGATCCCAAATCCAATAATCTCGTCTCACCCAGTATAAGTTGTTCGGGTAATAAGCCACCTCAGACGCTGCCAAAAGTCTCATATGATGCCACAATGTGCCAATAAGATACCACCCGAACGTGATAATACATAAGGAACATGAACTCTGGAAAGGATGACTCAACCCGCGTAACTAATTTAACCCAACGAAAAGATGTTATGAACCTCTCTCAGAAAATGGGAAGCAAAACACACAATAATAGACATAGGGAAAATTGTACTCAACATCACAATGTTTCGGCATGCACCCGATCCACACATAAAATCTATATAAGGAGATAATTACCGAGCTAGAATGCTCATTACTACCAAATACCGAATATCGGCCACTGGCACGCTAAGTGCATAATACCATCCCTAGGGAGACAGATAGCGCCATGCACTACAAAACTCAAGTACAACGAAGGTGCGATATATGATCTGAACCTCGAGAGCCATCCCGCTCACATAACACCATTGCTACGTGGTACCACAACATATATGAAATTTATCAAGCCATTTCACAACTCACGCGGCAAAATATAGTATTATATGAAATAGCCGACGACGAAACAACATCCAATGTCCGAATACTCCTCCATAAAGAGCAAATGAATACATCTGGCCTGATATAGACCGCACGTTCACATTTAGACCCACCCATAGACCTTAAGCCGATTTTGATCATACCGCACTAGGCTAGTAACCTTTCAAGGATCCACAATAACCCTTCTTCCCATGACACACAAAAATAGTCATCGATCCGAAACAAAATTGCACAGTCCACAACCAAATGAACCGAGTTCCCTTCAGGCATAAATTCTCACATGAACGATGCTACCACAATCTCCATACTTGGTTCCAATATTTGATCAATCAAGTGACTACATATCACACTTACACAATCTTCCTGTGGAACACGCTTCCACGACCTTCTGCACCAGGTAAAAAGTCTACACACCCATACCACCAGCCACACAAATACTGTAAAGAAAATCAAGAATCTGCAATCCGTACGCAAGACCTCTTACACAAGACATTAATCTCAGGTGACGCTAAAGACAATACCAGCTTACTCTAACCATCTGAATCTATTTTCCTGCTCATCCGAGCTGGTGACATTCTTAACATCACTAAACTGAAACCTTGATCCTCAACTTCCAAACTCCATGCTACTCATTACACTTAATCATGCCATCGCGCAAGAGTACAAGAATTTCATCATAACTCTTGAACCACTAATAGGGTAAACACTTCATCATATAGAAACCTTTTACTTAGCTCATCTCAGAAGAACCAATGCAACATGTAACTGAATTTCCACAATGCAGAAAATACAATCCTCAAGTAGTGGTCTAAATCACCATAACCCTTCCGAGATCCACTTATACATAACAGGCCATAGTACTCAAAAGCCTCCAAATAAAATCAATTACGACGATCATCAAACCTCGCATGTATCATCACAAATCACATGAGTAAGTCAACACACTGAAGGAGCTGATTAATGCCATCATTATGTTGATTAAACCTTTGGTAACTGATCCGACTTCTTCTAATTTACCGTGGACTTGCCTTAGGAATAATGATAATTCCATACAAAACATAGAGAACTCAATCCGCACTCGCCCTAAGTAACCTCATTCCCTGATACCACATTGTTTCAAAACCCACGAACCAATTCATACCCTCCTTGTGCGCATAATCGCGTCTTCAACTGGTACATCCATGTTGACAATTTATATATGAATATGAAGTCATTTGCTCCCATTCCTCTCATGCTATACCGTAGACCAAAGATAACATAGAACACTCCAAGACCCTTTTCATAATCCACTGCAAAAGCTCGATACCTAACCGTACTACGGAATTGAAATCCTTAGGTACCACACTTTAACTTTCGACTCCACTAGGACCGTTGTTGAGAATATAATCAAACTCCAAGGCTCTGCTAGCACATGAACACCTTCTGAAAGAAGCACCCGGCTAAATCACTTTCCTTGTTAATCACCTTTACATGAAGTATAAATCCTGAACCTTCCCAAAGCCTGAACATGAGTTCCTAAGGCCACTTATAGCACACATTCCTCAAATACTTGCTCAAATCACCACTGATGTTCTCTTTTCCTTAGTCGTAATAACCCATCAATATGTCGATGACCAGGAACCTCACAAGTGGATAACCATACAATACAATTGTAGGCGGTGGGGCTCTCCCACTTAGCCTGAAGCTACCATTGCATAATTTTGGATCCCGTCAAGATTCCTTATCCCCCATTCACATGATCTTTCATAATCAACAAGCCAAATTCTTTGAAATCCTTATGTTAGCATTTTATGAACACTCTGAATCACTAGTCACATTTACATATTCAACCTCTTACTAGATAGCTAGTAGTATTCTTCGTAGAAGCTTTGTCAACCACGAGACTGCTGACCTACTCACAAGAGATAATCCACTATTGGAAATTACATGCCGATATCTTCCAACGTCATTGCGCTGGGTACAATTATTACTAAATCAATAACCCCTCCTGATCACCAATCGTACAAGTCTGCTCTCTCCTCATGGACATCAACTAAAAGGTGTGGTAGTACGTTCCAATTCAAAGTCATGTTGTACCCTTCTTTATATACCAAGCAACCCTTTTTAGTCGTATCCAATCTCCCCCGTATAACAGCCAATATTCCAAATGAAGTCTGTAGACCTAGTCATTGTCCACCATAAATCCCAAATTGCTCTAAATTTTTCTCAAGGTGTGTAGCTATCCTATCACAGAACCCACATGCTATTCTGCCACTCTCCCACTTTGGTCAAAACCTCTCTTTTAAGCAACTACTCGGATTCTGCTTCTTACACCTAGCCTTCTAGAAATTAACCACCGCATGACACTTCTCACATGTACTTCCTCATTCTTCGCTACCCAGTTGTTGCCTTAGATCAAAATATATCTCTGTAGCACTTGAACCAATATATCGCTACTAACTTTAACCCTTTCCAAGAATCATCTTTCTCAAGCCATCAACATTAGGAACACTAATTTGATCCTGAACCAGCACACACTGTGATCTCTGATAGCCGCTTCTTCGGCACTATTTCACGCTACCCTGCCCCAAGGCAAACTGAATAAAACCATAACACCGACGAACTTAACATATTCAACAAGGACAATGACACCACATCACAGATGAAAATTCCACCACGCTCGAAAATACCAAGTCTCGTTACTCCATCAACCCAAACCTGAACATTTATAGTCCGGTTGCCTTTCCTCCGTGAAAGTAAAATATTGAATCTCTAAATCATGCACTGAGTAAACCTCCTTTTAAGTCATTTACTGCCCTAACACATAGGCAAGCATCTTACCATCATATCAATATTGTGCGATAACAACTCATGAGCATCATAGAACCCTGTGCATAGACTCAAAGCTCTCAGAAGTACATCTACTGAGCTGAAATGATAGAATATCCTTCCGCAAGGCGACGACAATGGACCAATCAACTATGCAGGGAGAAACATCCCGCACTGAATCTATCGTACCATTACAATTCCTCAACTCTTGATCGATAGCAAGCACTTCACGTTGCATAAGATTGAATAGGAAGAAATCAAATTGCACGAGGAGCAATCAAGAAGGAAAGTGCTCCTAACAACCCTGTAGCCTCTCAAAGATAAGTACAGATATCTCCGTTCCGATCTACACGACTCTAATAGACTCGTTCATGACTCGTGAGACCTAAGTGAACCTAGTGCTCTGATACCATGTTGTCACGATCCAAAATCCATTAAAGGTCATGATGGCACCGGACACCGCTGTCAAGCAAGCCAATAATAAATAATTAATTAAATTCTCATTTTAATATTATTGAAATCATAAATTTCCTCCAATTTAATAGTAAAACACGAAATTTACAGGATAAATAATAACGTTTTCCAATTTCAATACTAAATATTCCATAATCATCCCAGAATCCGGTGTCACAAGTGCATGATCATTTACTAGGAAATAATATGAAATACAATAACTATCCGGAATACAAATTTGGACAGAAAAGAAAGTATAAGTACTGAAAGAGACTCTGTTGGCCGTGGTTCATCTCATAAGATGCAGTGCACCTAAGTTCCCGAATCAATCATAGCAATGTGCCCACAAGGCCGCTAGACATACAGGTGCATGTACAATACAATATACAGCAAGTGTAGTATGAGTATGAAAACAAGGCGTACCCAGTAAGTATCCACTCTAATCCCGAAAGAGTAGTGACGAGAAGTCGACTCCGACACTTACTATGACCAAAAATAATATATTGATAATATGATAAATTATGGATTTTGTAACAACCCAGCCGGTCGTTACATGAGTTGCCTCTCCGTTTCCCCCATTTTTGCTTCTTATTTCTTTGTTTATCGATTCTATGTGTGATCGGGTTTGGCTAATTTCGAGATTCGTATTGTTTTTCGATTGTTTTCGAGTGAGCTTTGTCCCCTTAGAATATTTTGATGGTTATGTACTAATTTTGCCTAGATTTGGAGCATTCAGAGGCCAATTCGAGGGGCAAAGGCATCGCGAGCTAGAGTTTGGGCCGGATTGAGGTGAGTAATGATTTTCAATATTGTCCTGAGGGTATGAAACCCCGGATTACACATAGTTGTGCTATTTTGGGGTAAGGCACATGCTAGGTGACGAGCGTGGGGTCGTGCACTATTGGGGATTGTGACTTGGTCCACCCCGTACGAATATTAAGTTATGTATTTACTTGGAAACTATTTGATATTATTATATTCTTTGAAAGTATAATTGTGTTTGGGGCTAAATGCCGTATTTGGGTCTTGTGCCAACTGTTTGGACCCTTAGGGGATTTTAACTGCTATTTCCTCACAGTTTTGATTTTATATCTACACTCAGTCATGCTATATTATACAGTTTTCATAACTCAGCCATGTTTACCCTGTTTTAACACTTTAAATGATATTTTGGGCTGAGCATCCTATTTTACCGGGCCCGAGTGGCTTTTAGAGATTTCTGACGAAGTAGGGCCAAGGGCCTGTGTTGTGAGGATTATTATGGGATTGGGCTGCATGCCACAGCAGTATTGTACTGATTATTATTATGAGGCCGAGGGCCTGAGTTGTACGCCACAAGTTGGCTTGATATAAGGCCGAGAGCCTATTGATTATGCCACGAGATGGCTTGATATTGCGCTTGGGCCGTAAGGGGCTCCTTCCGTAGTCTGTACAACCCCAGTGAGCTCGAGTACCCATTGTGATATGAGATATAGCCCGAGGGGTCGGTGTTGTTCCATGTTATTGCCCGAGGGGCTGATTCTGTTGACATTGTGCCTGAGGGGCGGATTTTATGTGTTTATCTCTTCTTTATGCCTTTCTTTTATTTGTTTAACTGATAAAAAGGTATTTTAAAGAAGCTTATTCTGAACTAAGGTGTTTTTATGAGATTTCATTGTTTTGTTGCACTTTAATGCTTTTATTCTGCCTCTTTATAACATGTTGGTGTGATTCTTCGTGATTTCTTATCACTCATTCTTCATTTATTATTATTATTCACTGAGTTGGAGTACTCACTTTACTCCCTGCACCTGTGTGCAAATTTAGGCGCTTTAGGTTCTGCTAACGAGGGTTGATAACTTCCGGCAGCTTTCAAATTCAACTTGGTAGCTGCTTGGCATTCGCAGCCCAGTGTTTCTCCCTCTTATCATTATTTCTTTCCCTTGTACTGGATTTTGTAATAGACTGTGTAGTCCCTTTTTTGTATTTCTATACTTATCTTAGATGCTCATGACTGGTAATACCCCGATGTAGGGCTATGTCTATTCCACAAATTGTACTATTTCACTGCTTATTTGGGATTTAATCATGTTGATGACTTAAAATTTTGTTATTTTAGTTGCTTAAAATGGATTGGGTGTTGTGTCGGCTGGCCTTGTCTTCACGAGAGGCACTATCACAACCGTGTTTGGGTTTAGGGTCGTGACAAGTTGGTATCAGAGCCTAGATTACATAGGTCTCACGAGTTATGAGCAGGATTAGTAGAGTCTCGCGGATCAGTATGGTGACGTCTATATTTATCCTCAAGAGGATGTAGAAACTTTAGGAAAACTTCATATTCTTGAAATTCTTGTCTTGTGAATCTGTTGATTCGAGTACTAAACTTCTGTTATTCTATACTCTCACAGATGGTGAGGACACGAGTGACCGGCCAAGATGGATGACCACTAGTACCATCAGCTGGGGCCACTAGAGGCCGAGGACGTGGTTGAGGCCGTGATAGGGGCAGAGGTGCAGCACGCATAGCAGTTGGGGCAGCACCTGCAGATCTACGAGCCGCCCCAGTTCAGGATCAGGTACCAGTTGTGGGCGCTCCAGCAGCAACAGCTCAGGCACCAGTTGTGCCCATTGTGATTCTAGGTCTTCAGAAGACTTTGGCCCAGATCTTAACAGTATGTACGAGTCTTGCTCGTGTGGTCATAGTTTCTACTGCAGCAGCCATTTCTCAGTCTTGGGGAGGCTCTTAGATTCCCGCCGCCCGCACACCCGATCAGTTTGTTCAGGGATTGCAGACGCCAGAGGCACCACAAGCCCAGCCAGTGGCAGCTGCTCAGGGTTATGTAGCTCCAGTTATGCCAGAGGATGAGCAGCACAGATTGGAGAGGCTTGGCAGACTCCAGCCTCCTACTTTTACTGGTGTAGAGGCGAGGATGCCTAGAGTTTCTTGGATAGATGTCAGAGGATTCTTCAAATCGTGGGCATTTTGGAGACTAGCGGGGTCGCATTCACGACTTTTCAGTTTACAGGAGTTGCCTTCACTTGGTGGGAGGCATATGAGAGGCATAGGCCTATTGGTTTGGCACCTCTTACTTGGTAGCAGTTCTCCACTCTATTTTTGGAGAAGTATGTTCCACAGTCCTATAGAGAGTAGCTGTGTAGGCATTTCTAGTAGTTGTGATAGGGGGATATGACTGTTACTCAGTACGAGATGAGGTTCTCAAAGTTAGCTCATCATGGGACTTGGCCGGTTGCTTGTAACACGTTGCTTGTAACACCCCATAAATTCGGCTTAGGAGTTAATGTGTTAAATGAGTGGTAAGGTTATATTTTGAACATGTGAAGTCCCATCGGGATGATTATGGGTAAAATAGTTGTTTCAAAATCAAGATGTAAGGAGAGGTGCATAAGATTTGACAAAATCGACTAAGTTTGCAGAAGGTCTATTTTCCATCACGTTTTCGTGAAAATGTGTAATGAATTGGGAAAACTTAAAGAATTCAAGTTGTAGGCCATTGAAATAGCTTTCCAACGATATATTATGGAGCCCAAACGGATCTCTGGGGTAAAACGTTATGTGCATTTTACGGAGCAGTACCCGGTAGCGCGCCCATAAGCGCGACCGCGCAAATTTTGAGGCAGTGCTATTGCCATTTAGCGCGCTCAGGAGCACGAGCAAACCTCCAGGTGAGCAAGTGCGCTAGTGGGGGGTTGTTTTAAAGCTATATTTCGTCCCCCACAGCCCCAAAACATAAAAACATGCTCTAGAACGGGGAACTCTAAAAAACCTAACTCCTTAAGGGTCCTTCCACCACCCAAGGTAAGTTCTAATGGTGATTCTAAGTTAATTTCAATTTTCCAACGTATTATTAACATGGGTAAACCCTCCATATCATTAGATATTCGATTGGGACATCATTGTTGAGAGAAGGAAGCCTAGAACTCGAAATTCAAGGGTTTGAACTTCAAAAAGGTAATGTCTTCACCCTCCAATTGATTATAGCATTGGTTTAATGATTTTAAACCCTAGTTCATGAGATATTAGTTGATGGGTTTGAAAGAAAAGCATGAACGATTATAAGTTTGGGGTGTTGAGTGTTTATTATTTGTTAAGGGTGTTGTTTACCCTATGGGTGATAAAGAATAATATGGATTATAATCATTTGAGACTTTAGAATCTATCTAGGATCAAGAGAATGAGTTGTTGAGTGTAGAGACACCATTAATAAGGACTATGAAGCTTTATTTTCACCAAGTGTTTGATAAAATGCTTAAGTGACCAAAACATGAGCATTATAGCTAATATGGAATCCCTTCGACTTTTATTGCTATAGATTAAAGTTGAAAGGGTTGACAAATATTGTATTACGCTCAAGAGTAGGAAGTTAAGGTATGTAAGGCTAACTCTTTACATTTGGGAATGTCTATGATTCTCCCTACGTCCCATTCATTATGATCATTACTAGTTTCCTCAGAAAGGAACTATGCCTTAGTTCCCTGAACAGTAGTAGGACTTCTGTTCTCTAGATGGCATAGTCTCATAATCACGCGATATTCTATGAGTTTCAGTTATGACAAGTCAACTTATTATGAATACTCCTCTCAGTCTAATCCTATTCACTATTCCAGTATCATGTAACCCAGTATGGTTCATTATTTCTGTATCATGTATTGTAATATGATTCTCAGTTCCTGATTTTACATTCTTGAATGTTGAACACCTGTATTTGGGCCTGAGGCCGCAGTTTATGCTTTATGCATCTTTGGGCCTGAGGCCGCAGTTATGTATACGTATACTTGGGCCCGAGGCCGCAGTTGTGCACATATATATATATATATATATTTGGCCTGAGGCCGCAGTTTAATATTCAGTTAAACAGGTTGTTCAACATTTAGAAGATGGAGTATTCACATCCCTACTTCCTTGTTCAGTTATTAGTTTATCAGCTAGCAGTTTAGTTTCTGTTTCAAATGTACTGATGCCCCTTTTGCTCGGGGCCTGTATCTCGCGATGCAGGTAACGATTTATAGGTTGACGATTCAGTTTTCTAGGACATTTCGTATCAGCTATTGGTGAGCCCCAGTCTTTTGGGGCCTTATCTCTCTTTTGTTTTAGTCATTATAGTATTTCCGTTAATAAGGTATGTCGGGGACCTTGTCTCAGTAAACAATTGGTATTTTCAGTATTCTTTAGAGGCTCGTAGACTATAACCCAGTCAGTCAGATATTAGCAGGCTTTTATGTGTTAGCCTCGTCGGCTACTTGTTTATACTTGTAGACCTTTCAGTATTTTTCCGCATCTATGATATTTCAGTCAGACTTTTTAGCATATTATCATGATTTACATTTACCTATAGCTCATAGTTATACCACATGTTGATCCAGCCATATAGTTGGTTCGCTCGTTCACATGCAGTCAGGCACCGAGTGTCGTGTTATGCCCAGGCCATGGTTCGGGGAGTGACAAAGCTTGGTATCAAAGCCCTAGGTTCAAGAGTCCTAGAGAGTCTATGAAGCCGTGTCCAGTGGGGTCTCTTTTATGTGTGTGTGCGTGCCACACATGTAAACAGTTGACCACCAAGACATCTAGGATTGTTCCATTTCTTTCGTACTCTAGATCGTGCAGTTAGAGCTATGCTTTCAGGAATCTTTCTAACCCATGCGAATTGCGTATTTCAAAAAAATGCCTGCAAAAAGAAAGTACACCAGGAGGGACTCAGCTACTAGCCAGAGGGCCACAGATAATGCTGCTCAGGAGGAGGACACTCCGACCTAGGGGGTTGCACCGGGTTCAGTGCCAAGTGCTTCAGACATGGATGTCAGGGGAGCTATCCAGTTGCTCACCCAGATTGTTGCTACCCAGGCTCAAAGGCAGGGAACAAGTGATGTTCATGAGATGGGTAGTTCCAGGTCTAGGGAATTCCTCAACATGAAACCTCCCGTCTTCACAGGCTCTAAAAAGGATGAGAATCCGCAGAACTTCATTGATGAGGTTCAGAAGATATTTCGAGTGATGCATGCTACAGACACTGAGGTAGCAGAGCTTGCTGCGTACCAGCTGAAGGATGTTGCCAACACTTGGTATGAAACATGGGAAGAGTCCCGAGGGGAGGATGCAAATCCTGCGACTTGGAAGGAGTTTGCAGATGCGTTCCTTGAGCACTTTCTACCCATTGAGGTTTTGGAAGCTAAGGCTTTGGAGTTTGAGAGACTCAGACAGAATGATATGAGTGTGAATGAGTACTACCTCAAGTTCGTCTCTCTGGCCAAGTATGCTCCGGAAATAGTACATGATATGAGGGCCAGAGTTAGGCGGTTTGTGTTGGGGCTTTCAGATGATTTGTTTGTTAATGCCAATATAGCCGCTCAGAATAATGACATGACCATCACTAAGATGGTTGCCTTTGTTCAAGGGAACGAAGACAGGTTGAAGAAAGAAGAGCGGCTACGAAGAGAGAAGGAGAGGGAATTCAGCAAGAGAGCTAAGTCTGTAGGAAATTTCAGCCACGGGGGATCTCAAGCAGGAGGCAATCGCCAGTTCTTCAGGAAATCAAAATCAGGACCCGCTCCATCTTCAACTAGTGCACCGGTTCAGAGGTCAAAGTTTAACAAGAAAAACTAGAATTTCAGAACAGTAGACTCACAATCTCAAGCTAGTGTGGGCTACAGAGTCCCTGGTCACCCTGTTTGCAATACGTGTGGTAAGAGGCACCTAGGATTGTGTCGTTTGGGCACAAATGGTTGCTTTGGGTACGATCAGCAGGGCCACTTCTTGAGGGATTGTCCATCGATAAAGCAGAACAATGGAGGCAATGTAGCTCAGTCCACTAATTCAGCAGCCCATCATAACTCTCAGGCTTAGCAAGGGCGCGGTGCAGCAAAGTCTAGTAATGCAGGCGGTGGACGAAACCGCTTGTATGCACTGGCAGACCGTCAAGATATAGAGGCTCGTGGAGATGTTATCACAAGTATGCTAACAATATTCACTTTTGATGTCTATGCTCTTATTGATCCGGGATCTACCCTATCTTATGTAACCTCATATATTGCAAAGAAATTTGGGATAGAACCAGAAAAGTTGTGTGAACCCTTTGAAGTGTCCACTACAGTTGGAGAATCAGTTATAGCAAGGTGTATCTATAGGGGATGTCCAGTCGAAGTGCATCATCGTCTTACTGTAGCAGACTTAGTAGAATTGGAGATGTTAGACTTCGATGTGATCATGTGCATAGATTGGTTAGAGTCATGTTATGCCAAAGTGGATTGTAGAACCAAAATAGTAAGTTTTGAATTTCCCGGTGAACCAGTCTTAGAATGGAAGGGTGATGCAGTAACACCTAGGGGTAGGTTTATTTCCTACCTTAAAGCTAGAAAGATGATCTCCAAGGGATATATATATCACCTGGTTCGAGTTAAGGATACAGATGCTCAGATCCCCACTCTCCAGTCGGTACCTATTGTGAATGAGTTTCCAGAAGTGTTTCCCGAAGATCTCCCTGGAATCCCTCCCGATAGAGAGATTGAATTTGGAATTGATCTACTTCCAGGCACTAAGCCAATATCTATTCTGCCTTACAGAATGGCTCCAGTAGAGTTGAAAGAGCTAAAAGTCCAGTTGAAAGATCTTCTAGATAAGGGATTTATAAGGCCAAGTGTCTCACCTTGGGGCGTACCGGTCTTGTTTGTCCGAAAGAAGGATGGGTCTTTGCATATGTGTATTGACTATCGTCAGTTGAATAAAGTCACCATCAAGAACAAGTACCCTCTCCCAAGAATAGATGATTTATTTGATCAACTTCAGGGTGCCCAGTGTTATTCCAAGATTGACCTCAGATCGGGATACCATCAGTTGAAGGTTAAGGAGGTTGATATTCCAAAAATAGCTTTTAGGACTCGATATGGGCATTTCGAATTTTTGGTAATGTCATTTGGTTTAACGAATGCACCAGCAGCTTTCATGGACCTGATGAATAGGGTCTACAAGCCTTATCTTGATTTGTTTGTTATCGTGTTTATTGATGACATCTCGATTTATTCCTGTAGCGAGACTGACCATGTCGAACATCTCAGAATTGTGTTGCAGAAACTGCAGGATCACAGGCTATATGCAAAATTTTCTAAGTGTGAATTCTGGTTGAAATCAGTAGCGTTTTTGGGCCATATCATCTCAGAGGAAGGCGTGAAGGTGGACTCTTAGAAAATAGAGGCAGTGAAGAATTGGCCTAGACCCATCTCAATATCCGATATAAGAAGTTTCTTGGGTCTAGCAGGCTATTACAGGCATTTCGTAGAGGGATTTTCTTCTATCTCATCCCCTTTGACTAGATTAACTCAGAAGAAAGTCAAGTTTCAATGGTCGGACGCGTGCGAGAAAAGTTTTGAGGAGTTAAAGAAAAGGTTGACTTTAGCTCCAGTC
>MU702029.1:569-84451 GCA_026770625.1 Nicotiana glauca | reverse complement strand
CAAGCCTTATCTTGATTTGTTTGTTATCGTGTTTATTGATGACATCTTGATTTATTCCTGTAGCGAGACTGACCATGCCGAACATCTCAGAATTGTGTTGCATACACTGCAGGATCACAGGCTATATGCAAAATTTTCTAAGTGTGAATTCTGGTTGAAATCAGTAGCGTTTTTGGGCCATGTCATCTCAGGGGAAGGCGTGAAGGTGGACTCTCAGAAAATAGAGGCAGTGAAGAATATGCCTAGACCCATCTCAATATCCGATATAAGAAGTTTCTTGGGTCTAGCAGGCTATTACAGGCATTTCGTAGAGGGATTTTCTTCTATCTCATCCCCTTTGACTAGATTAACTCAGAAGAAAGTCAAGTTTCAATGGTCGGACGCGTGCGAGAAAAGTTTTGAGGAGTTAAAGAAAAGGTTGACTTTAGCTCCAATCCTAACACTACCAGAAGGAATCGAGGGGTTTGTTGTTTATTGTGATGCTTCAGGGGTTGGTCTTGGGTTTGTATTAATGCAGCACGAAAAAGTCATAGCCTATGCGTCGAGACAACTCAAGGCTCATGAGAAGAATTATCCGACTCATGATCTTGAATCAGCAGCTGTGGTGTTTGCGCTTAAGATCTGGTGCCATTATTTGTATGGGGTACATGTTGACATTTTTACAGATCACAAGAGCCTCCAGTACATTTTCAAGCAAAGAGAATTAAATCTACGTCAGAGAAGGTGGCTCGAATTACTTAAGGATTATGATATTGATATCCTCTATCATCCGGGGAAAGCAAATGTTATAGTTGATGCTCTCAGTCGGCGTTCTATGGGTAGATTAGCTCATGTTGAGGCATACAAGCAAACTATGATGAAGGAAGTCCACCGCTTAGCAAGTCTAGGAGTTCGACTTTTGGACTCCGAAGATGGTGGCGTTGTTCTCCAGAACAGTGCTGGATCCTCCTTAGTAGCTGAAGTGAAGGAAAAACAGTTCAGTGATCCCTACTTATTGCAGCTGAAGGAGGGAATTCACAAACACAAGACTATGGCTTTTGAACAAGGGGGAGATGATGGTACTTTGAGATATAGAGGCAGACTATGTGTTCCAGACGTAGATGGGCTCAGAGAGCGGATTATGTCAGAAGCCCACAATTCAAGGTATTCTATCCACCCAGGTTCCACAAAGATGTATCACAATCTTAAGGAGGTTTATTGGTGGAACGATATGAAAAAGAATGTAGCAGATTTCGTGGCTAAGTGTCTAAATTGCCAGCAGGTGAAAGTCGAACACCAGAGGCCTGTCGGTTTAACTCAGAATATAGAAATTCCTATTTGGAAATGGGAGATGATAAACATGGACTTCATAACAGGTCTACCTCGCTCGTTCCAGAAGCATGATTCGATTTGGGTAATTGTAGACCAGCTTACCAAGTCAGCTCACTTCTTGCCAGTGAAGACTATAGATTCGGCCGAGGATTATGCCAAGTTGTATATCAAAGAAATTGTCCAGTTGCATGGTACTCCCTTGTTCATCATCTTAGATCGTGGTGCTCAGTTCACAACAAACTTTTGGAAATCCTTCCAGAAGGGTTTGGGAACAAGGGTGAACCTCAGCACCGCTTTTCATCCTCAGACAGATGGCTAGGCGGAACGCACCATTCAGACTCTTGAGGATATATTGAGGGCGTGTGTTATTGATTTTAAAGGTAATTGGGATGATCATCTACCTCTCATTGAGTTTGCTTACAATAACAGCTATCACTCTAGTATGAAGATGGCACCGTACGAAGCTTTATATGGGCGAAGGTGCTGATCACCAATTGGTTGGTTCGAAGTCGGAGAAGCGGAGTTATTAGGACCCGATTTGGTCTATCATGCTACGGAGAAAGCCAACTTAATACAAAGGCATTAGAAGATGGCTCAAAGTCGCCAAAAGTCCTATTCGGACGTGCGGCGTAGGGACTTAGAGTTCCAAGTTGATGATTGGGTGTTTTTGGAAGTATCGCCCATGAAAGGCTTTATGAGATTTGGGAAGAAGGGGAAACTTAGTCCCCACTATATTGGTCCATATAGAATCCTGCGAAGGATCGGACAGGTGGCTTATGAGTTAGAATTGCCACAAGAACTAGCTGCCGTACACCCAGTGTTCCATGTGTCCATGTTGAAGAAATTCATGGGAGACCCGTCACTTGTGGTTCCTACAGAGGTTATAGGGGTTAAAGACAGCCTATCTTATGAAGAAATTCCAGTGGCTATTCTTGATCGTCAAATTCGCAAGCTCAGAACTAAGGAAATTACTTCTGTAAAAATGCTTTGGAGGAATCAAAGGGTTGAAGAGGCTACATGGGAAGCCGGAGAGGACATAAAGTCTAGATATCCCCATCTCTTTGAAGAGCAAACGGAAAATGTGGAAGGTAATTAACCTTTCCATTCAGGCCTTATATTATAATCTCCATGTCCTTCAGTATTTACTCAGCATTTACCTCAATTATTACATACTCATTCAGTTAGATACACATGTATACATGATATCTCAATATTCGCATATCACCATCACACCCGTTTGATGTACATAGATAGTCGTAGTTGCAACAAGGACCATCATTCGAGGACGAATTATCCCAAGGGGGAGATAATGTAACACCCCATAAATTTGGCTTAGGAGTGAATGTGTTAAATGAGTGGTAAGGTTATATTTTGAACATGTGAAGTCCCATCTGGATGATTATGGGTAAAATAGTTGTTTCAAAATCAAGATGGAAGGAGAGGTGCATAAGATTTGACAAAATCGACTAAGTTTGCAGAAGGTCTGTTTTCCATCAAGTTTTAGTGAAAATGTGTAATGAATTAGGGAAATATTAAAGCATAAAAGTTGTAGGCCTTTGAAATATATTTCGAACAATATATTATGGAGCCCGAACGGATCTCTGTGTAAAAAGTTATATGCGTTTTACGGAGCAATACCCGGTAACGCGCCCAGTAGCGCGCCCATAAACGCGACTGTGCAAATTTTGAGGCAGTGTTATTGCCATTTAGCATGCTCAGGAGTGCGAGCAAACCTCTAGGTGCGCGAGCGCGCTAGTGGGGGGTCGTTTTAAAGCTATATTTCGTCCCCCACAGCCCCAAAACATAAAAACATGCTCTAGAAAGGGGAACTCTCAAAAACCTAACTCCTTAAGGGTCCTTCCACCACCAAAGGTAAGTTCTAATGGTGATTCTAAGTTAATTTTAATTTCCCAACATCTTATTAACATGGGTAAGCCCTCCATGCCATTAGATATTCGATTGGGACATCATTGTTGAGAGAAGGAAGCCTAGAACTCGAAATTCAAGGGTTTGAACTTCAAAAAGGTAATGTCTTCACCCTATAATTGATTGTAGCATTGGTTTAATGATTTTAAACCCTAGTTCATGAGATATGAGTTGATGGGTTTGATATAAAAGCATGAACGATTATAAGTTTGGGGTGTTGAGTGTTTATTATTTGTTAAGGGTGTTGTTTACCTTATGGGTGATAAAGAATAATATGGATTATAACCATTTGAGACTTTAGAATCTATCTAGGATCAAGAGAATGAGTTTTTGAGTGTAGAGACACCATTAATAAGGACTATAAAGCTTTATTTTCACCAAGTGTTTGATAAAATGCTTAAGTGACCAAAACATGAGCATTATAGCTAATATGGAATCCCTCCGACTTTTATTGCTATACATTAAAGTTGAAAGAGTTGACAAACGTTGTATTACGCTCAAGAGCAGGAAGTTAAGGTATGTAAGGCTAACTCTTTAAGTTTGGGAATGTCTATGATTCTCCCTCCGTCCCATTCATTATGATCATTACCAGTTTCCTCAGAAATGAACTATGCCTTAGTTCCCTGAACAATAGTAGGACTTCTGTTCTCTAGATGGCATAGTCTCATAATCATTCGATATTCTATGAGTTTCAGTTATGACAAGTCAACTTATTATGAATACGTATCTCAGTCTAATCCTATTCACTATTCTAGTATCATATAACCCAGTATGGCTCATTATTTCAGTATCATGTATTGTAATATGATTCTCAGTTCCAGATTTTATATTTTTGAATGTTGAACACCTGTATTTGGGCCTGAGGCCGCAGTTTATGCTTTATGCATCTTTGGGCCTGAGGCCGCAGTTGTGCGCACACACACACACACACACATACATATATATATATATTGGGCCTGAGACCGCAGTTTAATATTCAGTTAAACAGGTTGTTCAGCATTCAGAAGAGGGAGTATTCACATCCTTACTTCCTTGTTCAGTTATCAGTTTATCATGTTGCAGTTTAGTTTCAGTTTCAGTATTTATAGTTCTTTTGTTCAGCTATTTTACATACCAGTACAATTCAAATGTACTGTCGCCCCTTTTGCCCAGGGCCTGTATCTCGCGATGCAGGTAACGATTTACATGTTGATGATTCAATTTGCTAGGACATCTCGTATCAGCTATTGGTGAGCCCCAGTCTTTCGGGGCCTTATCTCTATTTTGTTTTAGTCATTATAGTATTTCAGTTAATAAGGTATACCGGGGACCTTGTCTCGGTAAACAGTTGGCATTTTCCGTATTCTTTAGAGGCTTCGTAGACTATAACCCAATCAGTCAGATATTAGCAGGCTTTCATGTGTTAGCCTCATCGGCTACTTGTTTATACTTGTAGACCTTTCAGTATTTTTCCGCATCTATGATATTTCAGTCAGACTTTTTATCAGATTATCATGATTTACATTTACCTCTAGCTCATAGTTATACCACATGTTGATCCAGCCATACAGTTGGTTCGCTCGGTCACATGCAGTCAGGCACCAAGTTCCGTGTTACGCCCATGCCATGGTTCGGGGCATGACATTGCGACAGAGAGAGAGAGAGAGAAAGAGGATCCGAAGGTTTGTTGATGGTCTTACATATCAGCTTCAGGTTCTCATGACTAGGGAGAGAGTTTCAGGTGCTACGTTTGAGGAGGTTGTTGATATCGCTCATGAGATTGAGGTTGTTCGTCGCCAGGAGCTTGAGGAGAGGGAGGGCAAGAGGCCTCGAGGACATGGTAGTTTTAGGGGTGCTCCTTCGAGGGGTCAGATTCAGCATGGCAGAGGTTGCCCGTTCAGACACA
The DNA here is from genome assembly GCA_026770625.1 of Nicotiana glauca. Classification (NCBI taxonomy): domain Eukaryota; kingdom Viridiplantae; phylum Streptophyta; class Magnoliopsida; order Solanales; family Solanaceae; genus Nicotiana; species Nicotiana glauca. Next base: position 79,329 of record MU702029.1, on the reverse strand, counting down.
CTCAGTCAGCTCTCCCAGGTTATCGTGGGACATTATCGGGCCATGGTTCCCATGATTCTCTGCAGGGCCATTCTTCACTCAGTGCCCTTCCAAACCAGGGTTCATCACGTGCTCCATCAGTTTAGGATTCTTCTACGTCAGGTGCGTCTGCTAGTCATTCCGGTGCTAGGGGTTCCCTTCAGTCCCCGTCTCCATCACCCGGGAGTTGCTATGAGTGTAGAGAGATGGGTCATATGTAGAAGTAGTGTCCTCATCGTCTTTGGGAGTTCATCTCAGTAGAGGGGTCAACCATCAACTTCAGTGACAGTTACTTCACTATCCACCCAGCCAGCCTGGGGTCGGGGACAGTCATCTAGGGGCCGCCCAAGAGGGGGAGGTCGATCCGGTGGTGGTCAAGTCCGTTTTTATGCACTTCTAGTTAGGCCTGATGTGATTGCTTTGGATGCAGTGATTGCAGGTATTATCTCAGTCTGCCACAGAGATGCTTCTGTGTTATTTGACCATGGTTGTACTTTCTTTTATGTGTCATCTTATTTTTCCTATTATTTGGATACGACCTGCGAGTCTCTCATTTCTTTTATTCATATCTCTACTCTGGTAGGCGATACAGTTGTGTAGACCGTGTGTACCGGTCATGTGTGTGTCTATTGGGGGTCTGGAGACCCGAATGGATCTATTGTCATTGTGTATGGTGGACTTTGATGTATATTGGGCATGGATTGGTTATCTCCATACCGAGATATTCTGGACTGTCATGCCAAGACAGTGACATTGGCTATGCCGGGTGTGACATGGATTGAGTGGCAAGGTTCGACCGATTATGTCCCCAGTAGGGTAATTTCTTTCTTGAAGGCCCAGCGTATGGTTGGGAAAGGTTGTCTTTCATACTTATCATTTGTGAGGGATGTCAGTACAGAGACTCCCAATATTGATTCTGTTCCAGTTGTGAGGGATTTCCTTGATGTGTTTCTTGCAGACCTGTTGGGCATGCCACCAGACAGGGATATTGATTTCGGCATTGATCTGGTGTCGGGAACTCAGCCCATTTCTATTCCACTATATCGTATGGCACCAGTGGAGTTGAAAGAGTTAAAGGGGCAGTTTCAGGAACTCCTTAACAAAGGGTTCATTCGGCCTAGTGTGTCACCTTGGGGTGCGCTGGTTCTATTCGTGAATAAGAAGGATGGCACTATGAGGATGTGCATTGATTACAGGTAGTTGAACAAATTAACAATTAAGAATAAGTATCCTTTGCCTCGTATCGATGATTTGTTTGACTAGCTTTAGGGAGCGAGAGTGTTCTCCAAGATTGATCTCCGTTTAGGGTATCACCAGTTGAAGATCAGGGACTCGGATATCCTTAAGACAGCCTTCAAGACCCGATATGGTCATTATAAGTTCTTGGTGATGTCTTTTGGGCTGACCAATGCCCCAGCAGCGTTCATGCATTTGATGAACAACGTGTTCCAGCCATATCTCAACTCGTTTGTCATAGTCTTCATTGATGATATTCTGGTATACTCGCGTAGTCAGGAGGAGCACGCGGAGCATTTGAGAGTGGTGTTGCAGAGATGAGAAGCTTTATGCAACGTTCTCCCAATGTGAGTTTTGGCTCAGTTCAGTGGATTTCTTGGGGCACGTGGTGTCCAGCGAGGGTATTCAGGTTGACCCAAAGAAGATAGAGGCGGTTCAGAGTTGGCCCAGACCATCCTCAGCTATAGAGATTCACAGCTTCCTTAGTTTTGTGGGTTATTTTTGTTCAGGGATTCTCATCTATTGCATCGCCCTTGACCAAGTTGACTCAGAAGGGTGCTCCATTTTTATTGTCTGATGAGTGTGAAGAGAGCTTCCAGAAGCTCAAGACTACCTTGACCACAGCTCCAGTGTTTGTATTGCCATCAACTTCAGGTTCATATACAGTGTATTGATGCTTTGAGAGTGAGTATTGGGTGTGTATTGATGCAGGAGGGTAGATTTATTGCTTATGCTTCTCTTCAGTTGAAGCCCAGTGAGAAGAACTACCATGTTCATGATTTGGAGTTGGCTGCCATTGTTCACGCGTTGAAGATTTGGAGGCATTATTTGTATGGTATGCCTTGTGAGGTGTTTACTAATCATCGTAGCCTCCAACACTTGTTCAAGTAGAAGGATATCAATTTGAGGAAGCAGAGGTGGTTGGAGTTGCTAAAAGATTAGGATATTACTATCTTGTACCACCTAGGGAAGGCCAATGTGGTGGCCGATGCTTTGAGCCAAAAGGCAGTGAGTATGGGGAGTTTGGTATATATTTCAGTTGGAAAGAGACCTCTTGCGGTTAATGTTCAGGCCTTGGCCAATCGGTTTATGAGGTTGGATATTTCGGAGCCAGTCGGGTATTGGCTTGTGTGATCTCTCGGTCTTCCTTATATGATCGCATCAGAGAGCGCCAGTATGATGATCCTTATTTGCTTGTCCTTAAGGACATAGTTCAGCACAATGATACCAGAGATGTGACTATTGGTGATAATGGGGTGTTGAGGATGCAGGTCCGGATATGTGTGTCCAATGTAGATGGGCTTCAAGAGTTGATTCTGGAGGAGGCCCATAGCTCGCGATATTCCATTCATCCGGGTGCCGCGAAGATATATCAGGATCTGAGACAATACTATTGGTGGAGGAGAATGAAGAAAGACATTGTGGGATTTGTAGCCCAGTGTCTTAATTGTCAGCAGGTGAAATATGAACATCAGAGACCGGGTGGCTTGCTTCAGCGAATGGATAGTCCAAAGTGGAAGTGGGAGTGGATTACCATGGACTATGTAGTTGGGCTTCCATGGACTTTTAAGAAGTTCGATGCTATTTGGGTGATTGTGGATCGGCTGAGCAAGTCTGCACACTTCATTCCTATCTGTACCACCTATTCTTCAGAGCGGTTGGCAGAGATATATATCCGGGAGATTGTTCATTTGCATGGTGTCCCAGTTTCCATCATTTCAGATTGGGGCTCTCAGTATTTCACAGTTCTGGAGGTCTGTGCAGCAAGAGTTGGGTAATCAGGTTAAATTGAGCACAACTTTTCACCCTCAGACGAATGGGCAGTCCGAGAGCACTATTCAGATATTGGAGGACATGTTGCGCGCTTGTGTCATTGATTTTGGAGGGTCATGGGATCAGTTTCTACCGCTCGCAAATTTTGCTTATAACAACAGCTACAAGTCGAGTATTCATATGGCTCCATATGAGGCTTTGTATGGAAGGCGGTGTAGATCTCCAGTTGGTTGGTTTGAGCCGGGCGAGGCCAGGCTATTGGGTACAGACTTGGTGCAGGATGCTTTAGACAAGGTGAAGGTGATTCAGGAGAGGCTTCGTACAGCGCAGTCGAGACAAAAGATTTATGCCGATAGGAAGGTTCAAGATGTGTCCTACATGGTTAGTGAGAAGGTTCTGTTAAAGGTTTCACCCATGAAGGGTGTTATGAGGTTTAGTAAGAAAGGTAAACTGAGTCCTAGGTTCGTTGGGTCTTTTGAGGTACTTTAAAGGATTGGGTAGGTGGCTTATGAGCTTGCTTTGCCACCCAGTTTGTCGAGTGTGCATTCAATGTTTCATGTTTCTATGCTCTGGTAGTATATTGGGGATCCGTCTCATGTTCTGGATTTTAGCACGGTTCAGTTAGATGGTGATCTGACTTATGATGTGGAGCCAGCAACTATTTTGGAGCATCAGGTTCGAAAGTTGAGATCAAAGGATATAGCTTCAATGAAAATATAGTGGAGAGGTCGGCCCGTGGAGGAGGCTACCTGGGAGACCGAGTGGGAGATACGGAGCAAATATCCTCACCTGTTTGATGCTTCAGGTAAGTTTCTTGACCCGTTCGAGGATGAACGTTCGTTTAAGAGGGGGAGGATGTAACGACTCGGCCGGTCGTTTCATGAGTTATCGCTCTATTTCCCCCATTTCTGCTTCTTATTGCTTTGTTTATCGGTTCTATGTGTGATCGGGTTTGGCCAATTTCGGGATTCGCATTGTTTTTCGATTGTTTTCGAGTGGGATTTGTCCCCTTAGCATATTTTGATGGTTATGTACTGATTTTTCCTAGATTTGGAGCATCGGGGGGCCGATTCGAGGGGCAAAGGCATCGCGAGCTAGAGTTTGGGCCGGATTGAGGTGAGTAATAATTTTAAATATTGTCTTAAGAGTATGAAACCCCGGATTACACATCGTTGTGCTATTTTGAGGTGACGCACACGCTAGGTGACGAACGTGGGGTCGTGCATCGTTAGGGATTGTAAATTGGTCCGCCTCGTATGACTATTAAGTCGCGTATTTACTTGGAAACTATTTGATATTAATATATTCTTTGAAAGTATAATTATGTTTGGGGCTAAATGTTGTATTTGGGCCTTGTGCCAACTATTTGGACCCTTAGGAGATTTTTACTGCTATTTCCTTACTGTTTTGATTTTATATCTATAATCACTCATGCTATATTATATTGTTTTCATAACTCAACCATGTTTACTCTGTTTTAACACTTTAAATGATATTTTGGGCTGAGCATCCTATTTCCTGTGCCTAAGTGGCTTTTAGAGATTTCTGACTGAGTAGGGCCGAGGGCCTGTGTTGTGAGGATTATTATGGGATCGGGCTGCACGGCGCAACAGTATTGTACTGATTATAATTATGAGGCCGAGGGCCTGAGTTGTACACCACGAGGTGGCTTGATATGAGGCCGAGAGCCTATTGATTATGCCACGAGATGGCTTGATATTGTGCTTGGGCCATAAGGGGCCCCTCTCGAAGTCTATACACCCCTACTGAGCTCGGGTACCCATTGTGATATGAGATATAGCCCGAGGGGCCGGTGTTGTTCCATGTTATTGCCCGAGGGGCTGATTCTGTTGACATTGTGCCCGAGGGGTAGATTTTATGTGTTTATCTCTTCTTGCTTCCTTTCTTTTATTTGTTTAACTGATAAAAAGGTATTTTAAAGAAGTTTATTCTAAACTAAGGTGTCTTATGAGATTTCACTGTTTTGTTGCACTTTATTGGTTTTATTCTGCCTCTTTATAGCGCGTTGTTGTGATTCTTCGTGATTTCTTATCGCTCAGTCTTCATTTATTGTTATTACTCATAAGTTGGAGTACTCACTTTACTCCCTGAACCCTGTGTGCAGATTCAGGCGCTTCAGGTCCTGCTAGCGAGGGTTGATAGCTTCCAGCAGATTTCGGAGTCCACTAGGCAGCTGCTCGGCGTTCGCAGCCTAGTGTTTCTCCCTCTTATCATTATTTCTTTCCCTTGTACTGGATTTTGTAATAGACTGTGTAGTCCCTTTTCCGTATTTCTAGACTTATCTTAGATACTCATGACTAGTGACACCCCGATGTCGGGCTATGTTTATTCCGCAGATTGTACTGTTTCACTACTTATTTGGGATTTAATCATGTTAACGACTTAAATTGTGTTATTTTAATTGCTTAAAATGGATTGGGTGTTGTGTCGACTGGCCTTGTCTTCACGAGAGGCACCGTCATGACCGGGTCTGAGTTTAGGGTCGTGACGGATTTTTATGAGGCGACTATAAACTCAATAACATGAAGCAGTTAAACAATTCTTTTGTTAATAGGAGATTTCCAAATCAATTTTCATCATTTAAAAATTTATATTTCCAACTAAAGAGGTCACGTAAATTATAAATAATTCAAAAATAATCAATTAAGTCATGTGCAAATTATGCCGAGGTCGAACAACCCGATCCAATATAATTTAAACTGTGCAATACCGCAGGATCGAATGGCACGAACCATAGATGCATATATTTAATCTACCGAGGCATTCGGCCCGTTCCATAAAAGGAAAACACAATCAAGTAGTCAATCAAGAATTCATCAAGGAGCAATTATCCAAGGAATTGTCAACCCTCTTTTAACGTTCAAGAAAACAAAGTTAAACCTTTTTTAAATTCATTCACCAAGTTCGATAAGATTTAAGCAATTGAAATTGACAATAAGGTTACAAATATCGCAAGTATATCATGCTTTTGGGTCCTATACTAACCGGACTTAAGCATAATAGTAGCTACGCTAGACTCTCGTCACCTCGTGCGTACATAGCCCCTACAAATAGAAGCACGTATTAATCTTACAAGGTTAGAAAGTAGACTTACCTCTCTCCGAAGTTCCTTAACCGGATCTCAAGCCCTTCCGATGACTCAAACCTATACCCAACACTCCAAAACTAGTCAATAATTATGCAAACCCATTAATATACACTGAAATACTCATTATAATTCAATTTACAACAATTCCCAACTTTGCTTGAAAAATCGATAAAATCACCCAGGGTTCACGTGCCCGGATTCCGAAAATTTCGAAGAGAAACTTTACCCATAACCCCACGAACTTAAATATATATTTTTTTCCAATTCCATGCCCAAATTCGTGGTCAAAATCCAAAAAGACCAATTTCTAGGTTTTTCTTCAAAATCCCAAATGTTCTATAATTTTTCATGTCTAAATCCATATATAAACCTTGTGTTTAACTCAAAACTAGTAGAAATCACTTACCTCTTGATGATTATGGAACTCCTCTCAGAATGCTCTCAAAAATCGCCTAAGACCAAGTGGGAAATGAGGGAAATGGGCTAAGTCTCGGAATAAAAAGCCCTTGGCTCAGACGCAGATGTCGCATTTGTGACATCTGGCTCGGAAATGCGAAGACAAGTTGTTCCTGCTCAGGTCGCATTTGCGACTAGGATTTTCCGCCTATGCGAAGAGGAAAGCAATCACAATTGTGATAATTACTTCGCAAATGTGATCTTTCCCTCAGCCTCCCCATATTTGCAAATGCGAACCTTACCTTCACAAATGCAATGGCTGCATTTGCAACCAATACATCGAAAATGCGATCACACCAGAACAAGAAATCCAATTTCTTTACCAAACACTCCGAAGCTACTCTAAAACTCACCCGAGCCCTTGGGGCTCCAAACCAAACACCCACACGAGTCTAGATACATAACACGAACTTGCTCGAGGCCTTAAATCACATCAAACAACGTCGAATTCATAATCACACTCCAATTCAAGCTTAATGAACTTTAGAACTCCAAACTTCTACATTCGAAGGAGAAACCTATTAAATCACGTCCAATTGATCTCAAATTTTGCGCACAAGTCACATTTGACATTACTGACCTAGTCTATGCAATCGAAATCCGACCCCGATATCAATAAGTCCACTTCCGATCAAACTTCTCAAAAACCTTCGAATTTCTAACTTTCGCCAAACGACTTCAAAATGACCTAGGGACCCCAAAATCCACTTCCGGACGTGCCTCCAATACCAGAATCATCATATGGATCTATTCCCAGACTCAAAATCCCAAACGGATATTGATAACATAAAAATACACTTCCACCCTAAATTCATGAAATTCTTCCAAAATGCTAACGTCCATAATATGCGCAGAAACGCTCCTGGATCATCCAAAACCCAATCCGGACATACGCCCAAGTCCAAAATATCATACAAACCTGTTGGAACTTTCAAATCTTGATTTCGAGGTTGTTTACTCAAAAATCACACCTTAGTGAATTCTCCAACTTAAAGCTTCCGAGATGAGAATTTTCTCTCTAAATCAACTCCAAACTTTCCAAAATTAAATTCTGACCATGCGTACAAGTCATAATACCTGAAGTGAAGCTATTTGTGGCCTCAACCGCCGAACGATGTTCTAGAGCTCAAAACGACTGGTCAGGTTGTTACAGGCTTGTTTGTGCCAATTATTTGCATCCGCTTCATGACTCATTTCCGACTAGTGGTGCCCCGAGGTATTTTCAGCAATAAGTCTCTCCCATTTCTTTATCTCTACTTACCGTCATCTTATAGTGACCATAAAGGTTTTTACTAGTAAAACTCTCTCAGTTTTTTTTCTTTATTTTTCTTTTGCTTTTGCTTTCTTATGTGAGCAACTTGATAGTGTTCTCTGTCGCATGACAACCGTTGCTCATTCCATGCTTCTCTTGGTATTCTTGAAGTCTTATCGGAGGTCTTCTTGCAAAGACTTTTGGATAGAGTTGGTAAGAAAGGACGGCATGAAGGCTCAAAGTAGACTCGGTATGATGGGTTGTACACTTACAACTCTTAGAATCGTCTCTTTCAAAAAACTAAAACAAAACTCATGCCCCAGTTATAGATACTGGAAATTTTTTGGATTTTTTTTTGCTTTTTTTTTACTCTTATTTGGTCTGACAAAACCGTGTAAAGCTGCCGATGAATCCTTTTTTAAAGAAATCAGGTCAAACGTAGTTTAAACATCTGACCTAACTATTATTATTATTTTTCATCTGTCTTTCTGGTTTCTTTTCTTCTTTTCTCTTTTATTTTTTCTTTTGTTTTCAAAACAAGTTGCCTCAGCTTTTATTTTTCGGGGACATGGATCTTTGAGTGTTCTTTTCTTCTTCTTATTTTTACTTGAACTTTCTAACAGTTGCCCGAGTTTGTACTCTCGGGACATGAACTTTTCTTTTCATTTTTTTTTCTCTTATCGACTTTTAACTCTAAACTTGATTCCAAAAGAGGGTAGTCTAAGAAAATAACACAGACTCAAAAAGGATAATAAAGGGTATAAAGTATTAGGGTAGCAGAAAAAGGGCTTCCTAGCCTCGAGAATGCTGATCATGTTAGAGATTCACAATCATGACATCAATGGACATGTTTCTTTCTGGGTCTTTTTTTAGTGTAAAGCTGTATGAGCAATATGTCCTCGCTGTGAATAATCGTTGTCAATTTGGGTAGCCAATAAACTAATCCATTTCAAGTTGACTAGGATACACCTTCTTTTGAAAAGCACTTTCTATCTCATAGTGCTAAACAAACTTCAACCCGTCCAATCATCCTTGAGCGCGATCTTCTCAATGATTTAAAAGGTAGAGATCCTTAACTTCTATGAGCATAGCTGCTTTGGTTCCATGTAAACTTGGCTCATGCTTATTTTTCAATTGTTTCATGTCTTTATTCATCTTCAAAAGTGTCTCTTTCTCACTTATCCAATTCAAGACTAAACCAGTTTTCAAAGATCTCACCAAAAGTTCCGCATGCATGACATGTCACTAGAACTAGCGTGAAAAGAACTATGCACAAAATGGACACAAAATGACTGACTGCTTTTTATTGAATAAAGAATAGCAGGGTCCGATAACACAAAAAGAAGAAGAAAAGACGAGAAAATAAGCTACTATGGCTAAAAGAGGAGTGACTTTCAGGTTATTATGCGACATCTTAGCCACACATTCGCACATCAGCATTACTACAGCATTTAATCATTTTGATCATTTTGGATTCAACACTCAAATTTTGACAATCATCCCAAGCACTCCATGTCCTACTGCTCAAATCTGGTAAAGTCAACTCCACATTTGCCTCCATTTTCGATTTTTCACTGCCAAATTGCCTACTTGCCTTTTTGTGACCTTGGATCAACAACAATGGTGCTTGTTCCATTGGTTGAGAAGATGCTTTTATTTTTTAGAGATTTTGGATTGTTTTTATGACTTGCCATTGCAAGCAACCAAATCGACCATATTTGACTAGCTTTTATTCAAAAATAACAAGCATGTTAGAATAAACACTCTCTTTTTTTTTTCCATTTTCTGTTCTTCTTTTTTTTCTTTTATCTTTTTTTTTCTTGTTTTCTTTTAAACCCTTCGATCGAACCTGATGTGGGGCTACGTATCGTATGGGAACATGAATAAGATCTTCTATAGTTTGAGAAGATCATGAATAAAGTAAATAAACTAACTCTCTTCTTCTTCTTTTTTTGGATTTTGAATTTTTTTTTTAAATTTTCGAAAGAAAGACTTATAAAAAAGAAAGAAAAAACTTTTGGATTTTGATTTGTTTGTTTGTTTTTTTAAATTTTTTTGAAAAGAAAGACTTCTAAAGAAGAAAGAAAATATACTTTTTTTGAATTTTGATTTTTTTTTTTTGGAATTACGAAAGAAGAATTTCTAAAGAAGAAAGAAAATATTTTTGAATTTTTGGACTTTTATTTTGAATTTATGAAAGAAATACTTCTAAAGAAAAGAGAAGATATTTTTGAATCTTGAATTTTTTTTCAATTCTCGAAAGAAGAATGAAAATATTTTTGGATTTTGGGAAGAAATTAAAAGAAAATAGTTTTGTATTTTTTAAAAATTGGGGTCTAAATGTCACGATCCGGATTTTCGACACTCGGGAGTCGTGATGGTGCCTATAAGTGAAAGTTAGGCAAGCCAGTTATCCAGTTATTTAACCCTTTTCATTTTTAATCCCTTAACAATTATGAATAAATATTATATAAACGTCGGAAATAATAAGGCGGAAGAATGTGACAATTCAATAATAATACCGATACTAATCCATAAACATAAGCTACCCAGAATTGGTGTCACAATCTCACAGACTATCTAAAAATACTACAAATAAGGTCTGAATAGAATTATACGAATCTGTCTCTGAATTAGTAAAAATAGAAAGAAAATGATAGAAGGAGACGCCAAGGCCTGCGGACTCCTGCAGGACTACCTCGGGTCGTCTGACGGTCTAGAAGCAGCAACCTCACTATGGTCCAAAAGCTGCAGCACCGAGATCTGCACATAGTACAGAGTGTAGCATCAACACAACCGACCCCATGTGCTGGTAACTTCCTAGCCTAACCTCGGCAAAGTAGTGACGAAGCTAGGACCAGACTACAAAATAAGCCTATGCAATTAAATCATATACAACGGAAAAATAAAGGCAGAAATGTACATGTAAAGATAGGAGGGCAAAAACATGATGCGGGGAAATCAAGTAACAATAGAAAACCAATAAATAACTGTAAAGAACACCATAACTCAATTATCAGCAAGAGTTAGGAAATCAAAGACCAGTGAACGGCATCGCCCTTCATGCTTTTACTCTCGTCCTCACCCTAAGAATCAATATAATCGGCATGGCATCACCCTCCGTGCTTTTACCTCACATAATCATGGCACGGAATTATCCTTCGTGCATTATCACTCATATCATGGCACGACATTGTACATTGTGCGGCACGGCATCACCCTTCGTGCTTTAACCTCACAATATCGGCACAACATCACCCTTCGTGCATTAACACTCTCTCACAAATATCATGCACGGCATCACCCTTCGTGTCTTTACACTCTTCCTTACCCAAACAACAATCACAAAGCAATAGGGGTAAGGGAATCAATAAAATTATAATAAAATCCCAGCAAGGGAACAATAGTATAACAATAATATCCCTGCATAGGAAATAATATCAAAATCAATAACATCCCGGCAAGGGAGATAATATCAAAAGCAACAACATCCCGGCAAGGGAGACAACATCATAAATGTTTTCTCTTTTCTACATTTACTTCACAGCTCAATTCACAACTTGAGCCAACGCTTTACAATGTTCAATTGCCAATAATACTTCCACAAATCATTTTACAACTTGAGCCAATACTCTTTAATGTTCAATTACCAATAATACTTCCACAAGCGTTGTTCAACAAAAGATATCATCTTATAAAGCATGAACAATACTAAACGGAGTCACATTTATCATAATATAAGACTCACGGGCATGCTTGATACCGACGTATAGATACTCGTCACCATGCCTATACGTCGTACTCAACAATTAACACATAGCAAAAAGACACAACTCCTAATCCCTCAAGCTAAGGTTAGACCAAACCCTTTCCTCGATGCCACGAACACAATTCAAGCCTCAACTACCACTTTGCCTCTCGATTCCACTTCCAATTCGCTTGCATCTAGTTACAATATACTTAACGATATCAATAAATGCTAAATGAATCAACTCTAATGCATGAAAATAGATTTTCTAAAGTTTTTCCCAAAAAGTCAAAAATCGACCCCGGGCCCACATGGTCAAAACTGGAGGTTCGAACCAAAATCCGATTACCCATTCACCTACGAACTCAAATATATAATTTGTTTTGAAATCGGACCTCAAATTGAGGTTTAAATCCCCAAAATTTGAAAATCTTAAGTTCTACCCAAAACACCCAATTTCCCCCATGAAAATCCCTGATTTTGAGTTGAAATCAGGTATAAAGATGTTATAGATTAAAGAAAACGAGTTAGAAATGACTTACAATCGATTTGGAAAAGAGCTTTTCTTTAGAAAATTGTCCGAGAGTTTAGGTTTTAAAGAAGTTGTACAAAAGGTTGAAATCCCATCTGAAATTAATTTTAACAGGTCTCTGATGTCTCAATTGCAACCAGGGTTCGCAATTGCGAACCCTTAAGAAACCTGCTTCCTTTGCATTTGCGAAACTATTCTTGCATTTGCGATATCGCAATTACGATAAAGGTGTTGCATTTGCGACTTCTGGCATGTGCTGAAGACTTCGCATTAGCGAAGTATTTCTCGCATTTGCGAGATTTGGATGGCCCTGGGATCTTCGCATTTGCGACAAAATCATCACATTTGCGATCCCTGCTTGCATCGGAATTGCGATGCCTGATCTCGCATTTGCGAGATCAGAGTCCTGCTACACATTTTCAATACACCAACAATTTTTTCTAAGTCCAATTTCACTTCGTCGCCTATCCAAAACTCGTCCCAAGCCCTCGGGGCTCCAAACCAAATATGCACGCAAGTCCAAAAATATCATACGGACTTGTTCGTGTGATCAAATCATTAAACTAACATCAACATCTATGAATTAAACCTCAAATTCATGAAATCACTCAAGAACATCAAAATTACTATTTTCTCAACTATAGGTCCGTTTTATACCAAACCAATTCCGATCTTTAACAAATTTTATAGATTCAACTTAATCATTATTTCAAACTTGTACCAAGCTCCGAAACCAAGATACGGGCCAGATACCATCAAGAAAATGCATCAATTCACTTCTAAAAACCTTTACATTTTTCAAAAAAAAAATTTCTTTAAAATTTTATTTCTCGGGCATGGGACCTCGGAATTCGATTCCGGGCATACGCCCAAGTCCCATATTTTATTACGGATCCTACGAGACTGTTAGATCACGGGTCCGGGTCCGTTTACCAAGAATGTTGACCAAAGTCAACTTTATTTAATTTTAAAAGCTAATTTCCATATTTTGCTTAGTTTTTACATAAAAGCTTCCCGGAACCGCGCCCAGACTGCGCACGCAAATCGAGGTGAGACAAAAAGAGGTTTTTAACACCTCGAAATATAGAATTTACTTTCAAAACGAGTGATGACCTTTTGGGTCATCACACTAAAAGAAATACTTTCTAAAGAAGGAACTAATGAAAAATATTTTTGGATTTTTTTTTGAAAATTGTGGGTTGGAACCGATAAGGCTTGCCTATGTATCTCACATCCGGTGAGAACCAGACCCATATAGTTCGGCCAGAAGCGGGGAATATTTTTAAATCTCAGTCTATTTTTCAAAAAATTTGAGTAAACTCTCTTATTTTCTCTCCTCTTGATTTTTCCCAATTTTCTTTCCAAATTCTAAATGCCAGCCATTATATAAAACGGATCAAACAAATGTACAAGTAGCACCTAAGATGTATCAGGATGGTCTTTTTAGTTTCGGGTACACCTATCCTAGACGGACCCAGCCCCTGTGTTGAGTCCCCTAAGTCAAATGCACGTGATGCAAACAAATATACCTAATAGGGATCCAACATGAGGCTATGTTATTCTAGGTTAAATCCTTTGGGAGTGTTTCAGACCTGGCTTACCCAAGCGGACAGCTCGAGCGAAGGTGGGGGCAACGTAACTGGAGCACGAAAGTCTACCTGGCCTAGTTAGTGATCTAGCCTCATTCTATTTGGTATGACCTCTAACAGAAAAGTGGGCCACGCGCACGTGTGCACCATAGTTTCAGAAGACTTAGAAGATAGGCGTAAGAAGACAGTTTATACAGTTCAAATAATATCAAAGTGGTAAATGAGGGGCAATTAGCACATTAGTCCCACAAACACAGTAATATCAACAATCAAGAAAGCCAAGTATAGATCACATTATAAGCTCGAATTCTGAACCCTGAACCAAAAGTTCTGGGTTCTTGTCCCAGCAGAGTCGCCAGAGCTGTCACACCTCCATTTTCCAGATAGATGGGGAGTTTTTTTAATTAAAGTGATATTAATTAAAAGAAAATTATTTATTTTAGTTTAGAATCACCACTTGGGATATTTATTGTAGTGTTCCGAGTTAATGATTTATTTTAAAATCCCAAATCATAGAATTTTGACTCTATTTTAAAGGTCCACGAAACACAGAAGACTGAGTAATCGTATTTTATTAACCCGTGAGAAGGTGTTAGGTATTTCCGGGTTTTGTAAATTTTAGTACGGTCACTTTAATCATACCTGGCTTAATTAAATTGTCTAATTACTCATTTTAGAACCTATGTACATTTTTACCTTTTACCGCTTTTTAATTATGGCGTTTATGGATTTAATCTTTGAAACGGGTTAGATGTGTGTAAATTTGTTTGGTTTATCATGTCACGCGTACATGTACACAATTAATAATATTTAATTATTATTAAGATTGTTTGTCCAAAGTTGCGCGAACATATACCTTGGTTTTAATTTGGAAAATCACACTCATATCACGCAAACGTATATATAATTACGATAATATATTAAAACACCACTCATGTCCTAGTCTATACAAAAGGAAACAGTACGAAATTTTTGAGCCTAATTCATGATGATTCAAGACTAAGCCCACGACCCAATCTTAGTCAAACTCAAACCATTACAATTACATTTATTCAAGAGGCTTTTTCCTTTCTATACCATATATGAAACCTTATTATTAAATATGTGCATAGTTTCATATTTAGCCGCCATATTTACAGTTTTTCTACAATTATTATATCATTCATTAAATACTAATTATTAGGAGCTGATTCCTTCCTAATTAGGCGTGCTACAAATCAGGAACAAAATATTCTAATTGATTTAGCGACCTTCAGATCAAATTTGAAACGCAAATCCTATATCTTCAATTTAAAATCAAATTACATAGACTCATTTCTACAAAAACCCTGTTCTTCGATATATTTCCTTAAGCCACAAATAAAAAAAAAGACCAAATCGTCAACAAATTCGAATCAAATTGTAAAAATCAGTTCTGCAAAAGCTCAGTTCGTCGACATTCTCTCTACATCTCTCTCTATTTCTCAATCGCAAATTTCAGTAATATAAAGTAATTGAAAAAGAGCAGCAATTCCACCATTAACAGCCATTAAAAAGCTTGAAAGCTTTAAATTCAAATTTGGGTTTTCAAAAATCATTATTTATTTGGATTGGGTGTTCTTAAAAATAATCGGGAATATGGTTTGGAGTTTATATCTCAATTTTGAGGGGTTTTGGTGAAGATTCGACTTGGTTTTGATTGAATTTCAGATTGAAACTCGAAGAAGAAGAAGACATATTGCAGAATTGTAGATAAATTGTAGGTTATTTGTATTCTGATTGTAGATGTTTTATTTTCTATTTTCACAAACAAAAAACGGCTAAAACTTCTACAAATCTTCTGAAAAAATGCAATTATATAAAAAAATCCCAATTATGCTACAATTAAATGGGAATTGGGATATAAAGATTCAATGTACCCAGTTTGTAGATATTTTATAGATAAATTATATATTATTTGTATTCTAATTGTAGATACTTTATTTTCTATTTTTACAAATAAAAAACGACTAAAACTTCTATAAATATTCTGCAAAAAATGCAATTATGTCAAAAATCCTAATTAAACTACAATTTACTAGGAATTGAAATATTAAAATTTAATGTACCCAGTTTGTAGATATTTTATAGATAAATTGTAGATTATTTTTAATCTGATTGTAGATGATTTGTTATCTATTTTCATAAATCAAAAATGATTAAACCTCTGCACTAATTACTTGATCGCGTAGAGAAATTAGACACGTATGCCATTCACTATTCTTTTCGAAACCCATTTTGAAGATACGAATTACCTAATAAGCCTATCTTATCTTAAAGGAGCTGTAACGACCCGACCGGTCGTTTTGAGCCCTAGCGCGTTGTTCAGCAGTCTGAGGCCATGAGCAGCTTCATTTCAAGTGTTATGACTTGTACGTGTGGTCGTAATTGAACTTCGGGATGTTTGGAGTTGATTTGGAAAGAAAATTCTTATTTCGAAAGCTTAAAGTTGGAAGAATTGACTAGGATTGGATTTTTGAGTAAACGACCTCAGAATTGGGACATGAAGGTTCCAGCAGGTTCGTATGATGATTTCGGACTTGGGCGTATGCCCGGATCGGGTCTTGGATGACCCGGGAGTGTTTTGGCACCTATTGTGGAAGTTAGCATTTTGGAGGAAATTTCATAAGTTTGACTTGAAGTGAATTTTAGTGTTATCAATGTCCGTTTGGGATTTCGAGTCTGTGAATAGCTCCGTATGGTGATTCTGGAGTTGGGAGCGCGATCGGAAGTGAAATCGGAGGTCCGTAGGTCACTTTGGAGCCATTTGGCTAAAGCTAGAAATTTGAAGGTTTTTGAGAACTTTGACCGGAAGTGGACTTTTTGATATCGGGGTCGGATTCCGGTTCTGGAAGTTGGAGTAGGTCCATGATGTTGAATATGATTTGTGAGCAAAATTTGAGGTCAATCGGACGTGATTTGATAGGGTTAAACATGGAAAATAGAAGTTTGAAATTCTAAAGTTCATAAAGCTTGGATTGGAGGTTGATTCATAATTTTAGCATTATTTGATGTGATTTGAGGCCTCGAGCAAGTCCGTAACGTGTTTTGGGAATTGTTGGTATGATTGGTTGGGGTCCCGGGGGCCTCGGATGGATTCTGGGTGGTTAACGGATCAAAATTTAGAATTTTGGATAGCTGAAGGGTCTGGTTACTTCTGCGGAGGGTGGACCACAGAAGCGGCCCCGCTGAAGCGAGAAATTTAAACGCAGATGCGGTTTGGGCTAGAAGAGAAGGGACCGCAGAAGCGGCCCAAAATCCGCAGAAGCGGTCGCAGCCTCGCAGAAGCGGCCTAAGGCCAGGAGGCCCAAGACCGCAGAAGCGGCCCAATATCCGCAGAAGCGTAACCACAGAAGCGGCGAGCCTGTCCACAGAATAAAAAATGGTCTAGGAGCCCCGTGTCCGCAGAAGCGGCATTTGGACCGCACCTGCGGAACCGCAGAAGCGGTCAAGGGGCCGCAGGTGCGGAAATAGCTGGAGGCAGGGAGTTGCTTTAAATCCGGGATTTGGCCATTCCTCTCCCATTTTTCACTTGGCATGGGCGATTTTGGAGAGATTCAAGAGGGTATTTCCGTCATCAACGTCAAGGTAAGTTATCCCCACCTATTTTGAGTTAAATACATCAATTATGTATGAATTTGTGCATGAAATTGGTAAAAAAACTTGGGGTTTGATGGAAGACCTAGAAAATAATTGTTCATGGAATTTAACCACGATTTGGGGCAAGGAATTAGGAGAAAATCATATATTTGAGTTCATGAGGCTATGGGTAAACTTTATCTTCGAAAAATTTCGGATTTCCGGGCACGTGGGCCCGAGGCATTTTTGTTAACTTTTTGATCGGGGTTAGAAATTTGTTATGAATTGGTTTGTAATGAATAATTGACCATATATTAATGGATTGGTATCATTATTGGTTAGTTTTGGAGCGTTGTGCATCGATTCGGGTCTTCAGAAGGGCGAGGAATACCGGTTATGGATCTTCGTAGCGAGATGAGTCTCCTTTCTAATCTTGTAAGAGGGAATTGTCCCCATAGGTGAGTTAATTGGCTATGTGCTCCTATTTGTGGGGGCTACGTACGCACGAGGTGACGAGAGTCCGTGCGTAGCTACTATTATGCTATTATTTGGGTAGGCTATGACCCAAAAGCATGCTATACGTGGATTAATTGTTAACTTATTAACGGCTTGAATTGTCTAAAACACATTTAATTAGTAGATGAATTTCTGAAAAGATTTAAACTCGTTTTCTTAAACTATTAAAAATAATTGACCTTTCTTTGGATAATTGCTCCATGATGACTTCTTGATTGACTGTTTGTCTGTGTGAGTTTATTTTTGGAACGGGCCGAACACCTTGGCAGATTAAATAGATGCATCTATAGGCGTGTCGTCGACCCTCGACAAGTGCACAGTTTATTTATGTTGGATCAGGTCGTCGCCTCGGCATAATATGTGCATGCTTGCATTGCTTATCCTGAAACTTATTGAAGTTGATATTGCCTTTTTATGGCCGCTATAAACTAATAAAGATAACGAAAAGTAAATCTTGGAATTCCATTATTATTTGAGAAGGTGTTACCTGTTTTCTTGCTCTATGAGTTATAACTGCTAGATAAATCCATGTTATCCTCACACCTTCACCATACTATTATTGGACCACTAGTAAGTGTCGAAGTTGACCATCTCGTCTCTACTTCTTCGACATTAGACGGGATACTCATTGAGTACACGTTGTTTTCGTACTCATACTATACTTCTGTGTATTTTTGTTGCACAGGTATATGTAACTCTAGTGGCTTAGTGGCATCGCAGCATGATTGATACGGAGACTAGGTGAGCTGTATTTTCTCGAGGCGACCCGCAGTCAGCAGAGTCTCTTCAATTATCTATATTTATTTTCTATCCCATATTGTGTTCCAGACAGTTGTTGTACTTTATTTGATTTCTTAGAAATTGCTCATGCACTTGTGACACCGGGTTCTGGGATAGTTTTGGAAGTATTTTGTAATAACTGCTTATCATTTAAATTTGATTGAGATAATTATCTTTTAAATTACTAAAATTTGAAGGAAAATCCTAGATTTCAAAAGTATTAAAACGAGAATTTAATTAAGTAATTTGGTTGGCTTGCCTGACAGCAGTGTCCGGCGTCATCGCGGCCCTTAGTGGATTTTGGGTGACAACATGGTATCAGAGCATTAGGTTCCTATAGGTCTCATGAGTCATGAGCAAGTCTAGTAGAGTCTCGTGGATCGGTACGGAGATGTCTGTACTTATCCTCGGGAGGCTATAGGGCTGTTAGGAGTACTTCCCTTCTTGATTCCTCATCGCGCGATTTTATTCCTTGAGGCTTAGGCCCTTGTTTCCTTCCTACTCAATCTTACGCGACGCGAACTGCTTGTTATAAATCGAGAATTGAAGGATTGTAATTGTACTACGAACGTGGTGTGGGGTGTTTCTCCCTGCGAGGTTGTGTAAACTATTATCGTCACCTTGTGGAAGGATATTTTATTGATTCAGCTCAGTAGCGGTACTTCTGAGAGCCGTGACGCTAGGCATAGGTTGTCATGATGCTTTTGAACGATTATTTCGTAGTATTAATATGATGGTAGGATATTTTCCTACGTGTCGAGGCACCGAACGACTTGAAGGGAGGTTTACTCAGTGCATGATCTAGAGATTCGATATTTTATTCCCGGAAAGGGGAAGGCAAACGGGCTGAGGATGTTCAGGTTTGGGTTGATAAGGTAACAAGACTCGGCATTTACGAGCTTGGTGGAAGTTTTCTTCTATGATGAGGTGTTGTTGTCCTTATTGAAGGTACTAGATTTTTCGGTGTTATGACCTTCTACAATTCGCCTTTGGGGCAAGGTATTGTGAAATAGTATTGGAGATGCAACTGTCGGATATCGTAGGGTGCGGTGGTTTAGGATTGAATCAGTATTTCTGATGCTAGGTTCGAGAAGGATGGTCTTCAGAAAAATTTAAGTCAGTGGCGATTGTGGGTGCAAGTGATATAGAGATGGATTTCATTTAAGGTAGCGATTGAGCAGCGAGGTATGAGGAAGGACATGTGGGAAGTGTCAGGTGATGTTTAAAACATCTAGAAGGCCAGACATAAGAAGCGCGGGTCGAATGGTTGATTAAAGAAGCGAGTTTGCCCAAAGTGGGAGAGTGGCGGATGTTGCGTATGGGCTTGGTGGTAGGATGATTACGCATCTTAAGGAGGGTTTGGAATGATTTGGGATATCAGCGGATGGCTCTCAGTAACGGTTTTAGTGGATTCAAGAGGTAAACTGTGGTGCCTAATGATGTCGAGCTTATAGGTACGATTAAGAATCAAGCTTTATAGCAGCTTAAGAGAAAAGGCACAGAGTGTTCGATGATGTTTTGACTTGCGGTGTAGCATTTGGAAGGTATGAAATAGATCATAAGATTTGAGGCAGCATGGCCTCGTGACACAAGGTCACTCGGGACGAGTGAGGATGTAGTGTGCTTGGTGTTCAAGGGATTTGTGATTGTTTCTGAGGCAATCAGGGTAAATCGAAAGAAGATAGATTGGCTAGCCATAGTTGAGTTGGCATATGGGGGTGGAGATCAGTTCCCTCAGTGTGATCATGTTCTGAGGGTGATTTGGGGCGGTACATGTGAGGCTTGTCGATCGCCGTAATTAATGTTGTTCAGAAGCATTCTTCTGTTATGGCCTATTATGTGTAGGCGGATCCCGGAAGGGCTATGGTGGCTTAGACCACTACTTAGATGTTTGCCTCTACTACGGTTATGAGAATTTACCTGTGTGCGGCTATGGTTCTCCTGAAGTGAGTCTAGAAGAAGGTTTTTATATGATGAAATGTTAACCTATTAGTGGTTCTGGAGTTATGATGAGAATCGTGTTCTATTGCATGTTGGCATGATGGGTGCAGCGAGTGGTATATAATTTGAAGTAAAGATGAAGGTAACAGCTTGGTGTGGACAAGGATGTCACAATCTCGGATTAGCAGGAAAGGAGTTTCAGTGTTTAAGGTAAGTTGGTATTGTCTTCAGTGTCACTTGAGATCGGTATTTTGATGAAATAAGCTTTACATCCTGGTTAATGATTCTTGATCGCTTTTCAGCGTTAGTGCGGCCGGTGGTTTGGATGTGCGGACCCGTTATTCATTTCAGAAGGTTGTGGGAGCGTGTCCCATAGGAAGATTGTATAAGTGTGACATGTAGTCACTTGATTGATTAAATATTTAAACCAAGTATGAGGATTGTGGTAATATCATTAATTCGAGAATTTATGTCTGGAGGGCACTTTGTTTATTGGGTAATAGATTATTGTGGAGCTTCGCTCCGGTTATTATGGTTGTTCTTATGCGTTATGAAAGAAAGGAGAGTTACTATGAGCCTTAGAAAGGTTATTAGCCTAGTCAGTGCAACCAAAATCAGCTTGAGGTCGGTGGATGGACTCAAATGTGAATATGGGCTCTATATCAGGCCAAACATGTTCATTTCAGTAATGTGCTCCTTATGGGGGAGTGGTCATGGTGTAATTTCATTGTCAGATATATCAAGTAGTGATACATTGCATCGTGTGAGTTGTGAGACGGCTTGAGAAATTGCTTATGTGTTGAGGATCCGCGTGGAAATAAAGTTATATGAGCCAAAAGGCTCTTGAGATTCAGATTGTATATCGCACATCAGTTGTGCTTAGGTTTTGTAGCCTATAGCGTTATATGTCCCCTCAGGGATGGTATTATGCACTTAGCGTGCTTGTGACCAATTCAGTATTTTATTGTAATGAGCAAATTTAGCTCGATGTGCATCTCCTTATGTGAGATCTATATGTGGAGCGGGTGGCACGCCACCATGGGTACGTTATTTGGATCGGGTTGCGCGCCGCAATAGTGTGATGTTGAGTATAGTTTTCTATATGATATTTTTTTGTATGTCTCATTTCCTATTTTCTAAGGAAAGTCCTTATTAGTGCGTGAGTTAGGTAATTCCGTCCAGAGTTTGTTTTCCTTTGGTATCACGTTCGAATTGGTAGCATATTGGCACGTGGTGGCATCATGTGAGACTTTTTGATTATGTCTGGGGTAGCTTATTGCCTGAGCAGTTCGTAATGGGTGAGACGAGATCCTTGGATTTAGGATTAGTGCAATTTTATTATAGGAAATACATTAAGAAGTTAAGGCCATTATTTGGTTTAGAATGAGATGATTGTTCTTGTCAGGAGTATAGACCTAATGATTTGTTGATTCGGCAGCCAGTCATGAATTTCTACATATCTCTTCATCATGGCGGTATTGTAAGAATTAGAGCAAGACATATGTAGGTCATGAGGTACAATGGGAGCATCAGGTTCGAGGAATTTTGATTAAATTGATCAGAGAATGCTATTGTGGTCCTATGAGTAAAGTGGTGCAAGTTGTGAATTCAGCTAGGGTATGCAGTCGTGTTTTGGGGCTGCATGTAGTTATTGGTGCGATGAGCGTATGTTGGAAACAGGTGGGGCATATAATTTCGGATGTTGGAATTAGGCTCTAAGGCTTATCTGCCTGAATAAAAGGAAATATCCTCAGAATTTATCGAGCTAATGAGCTCAACTGAGTTGTGGTATCACGGGAAGGTGTGTGAGGTGTCAAACAGCGATTTCAGACTACTCCGGTGTAGTTCGCAGCACGTTCGAGGACGAACGTATGTTTAAGTGGGAGAGAATATAATGACCCGACCGGTCGTTTTGAGCCCTAGCACGTCGTTCAGCAGTCTGAGGCCATGAGCAGCTTCATTTCAAGTGTTATGACTTGTACGTGTGGTCGAAATTGAACTACGAGAAGTTCGGAGTTGATTTGGAAAGAAAATTCTCATTTCGGAAGCTTAAAGTTGGAAGAATTGACTAGCATTGGATTTTTGAGTAAACGACCTCGGAATTGAGATATGAAGGTTCCAGCAGGTTCGTATGATGATTTCGGACTTGGGCATATGCCCGGATCGGGTCTTGGATGACCCGGGAGCGTTTTGGCACCTATTGTGAAAGATATCATTTTGGAAGAAATTTCATAAGTTTGGCTTGAAGTGCATTTCAGTGTTATCAATATCCATTTGGGATTATGAGTATGTGAATAACTCCGTATGGTGATTCTGGAGTTGGGAGCGCGATCGGAAGTGAAATTGGAGGTCCGTAGGTCATTTTGGAGCCATTTGGCTAAAGCTAAAAATTTGAAGGTTTTTGAGAAGATTGACCGGAATTGAACTTTTGATATCGGGGTCGAATTTCGGTTCCGGAAGTTGGAGTAGGTCTGTGATGTCGAATATGACTTGTGCGCAAAATTTGAGGTCAATCGCACGTGATTTTATAGGGTTAAACATCGAAAATAGAAGTTTGAAATTCTAAAGTTCATAAAGCTTGGATTGGAGGTTGATTCATAATTTTAGCATTGTTTGATGTAATTTGAGGCCTCGAGCAAGTCCGTAACGTATTTTGGGACTGGTTGGTATGATTGGTTGGGGTCCCGGGGGCCTCGGGTGGATTCCGGGTGGTTAATAAATTGAAATTTGGAATTTTGGATAGCTGAAGGGGTGTGGTTGCTGGTATAACCGCTTCTGCGGAGGGTGGACCGTAGAAGCGGCCCCACAGAAGCGAGAGATTTAACCGCAGATGCGGTTTGGGCTAGAAGAGAAGGGACCGCAAAAGCGGTCCAAAATCCGCAGAAGCGGTCGCAGCCTCGCAGAAGCGGCCCAAGACCGCAGAAGCGACCCAATATCTGCAGAAGCGTAATCGCAGAAACAGTGGGCCTGTCCGCAGAAGCGAAAATGGGTTGGAAGCCCCGTGTCCACAGAAGCGGCGTTTGGACCGCACCTGCGGAACCGCAGAAGCGGTCAAGGGGCCGCAGGTGCAGAAATAGATTGAGGCAGAGAGTTGTTTTAAATTCGGGATTTGGCCATTCCTCTCCCATTTTTCACTTGGCATGGGCGATTTTGGAGAGCTTCAAGAGGGGATTTCCGTCATCAACGTCAAGGTAAGTTATCCCCACCTATTTTGAGTTAAATACATCAATTATATATGGATTTGAGCATGAAATTGGTAGAAAACTTGAGGTTTGAAGGAAGACCTAGAAAATTATTGTTCATGGAATTTAACCATGATTTGGGGTATGGAATTAGGAGAAAATCATATATTTGAGTTCATGGGGCTATGGGTAAACTTTATCTTCGGAGAATTTTGGATATCCGGGCACGTGGACACGAGGGTATTTTTGTCAACTTTTCGATCGGGGTTAGGAATTTGTTATGAATTGGGTTGTAATGAATAATTGATCATATATTAATGGATTGATATCATTATTGGCTAGTTTTGGAGTGTTGTGCATCGATTCGGGTCTTCGGAAGGGCGAGGAATGCCGGTTATGGATCTTCGGAGCGAGGTGAGTCTCCTTTTTAACCTTGTAAGAGGGAATTATCCCCATAGGTGAGTTAATTGGCTATGTGCTCCTATTTGTGGGGGCTACGTACGCACGAGGTGACGAGAGTCCATGCGTAGCTACTATTATGCTATTGTTTTGGTAGGCTATGACTCAAAAGCATGCTATACGTGGATTAATTATACACTTATTAACGGCTTGAATTGTCTAAAACACATTTAATTAGTAAATCAATTTCTGAAAAGATTTAAAATCATTTTCTTAAACTATTAAAGAGAATTGATCTTTCTTTGGATAATTGCTCCATGATGACTTCTTGATTGACTGTTTGTCTGTGTGAGTTTATTTTTGGAACGGGCCGAACGCCTCGGCAGATTAAATAGATGCATCTATAGGCGCGCCGTCGACCCTCGGCAAGGCACAATTTATTTATGTTGGATCGGGTCGTCGCCTCGGCATAATATGTGCATGCTTGCATTGCTTATCCTGAAACTTATTGAAGTTGATATTGCCTTTTATGGCCGCTATAAACTAATAAAGATAACGAAAAGTAAATCTTGGAATTCCATTATTATTTGAGAAGGTGTTACCTGTTTTCTTGCTCTATGAGTTATAATTGCTATATAAATCCATGTTATCTTCACAACTTCACCATACTATTATTGGACCACTAGTAAGTGTCGAAGTCGACCTTCTCGTCTCTACTTCTTCGAGATTAGATGAGATACTCATTGAGTACACGTTGTTTTCGTACTCATACTACACTTCTATGCATTTTTGTTGCACAGGTATATGTAACTCTACTGGCTTAGTCGCATCGCGGCATGGTTGACACGGAGACTAGGTGAGCTGTATTTTCTCGAGGCGACCCGCAGTCAGCAGAGTCTCTTCAATTATGTGTGTTTATTTTCTGTCCCATATTGTGTTCCGAACAGTTATTGTACTTTATTTGATTTCGTAGAAATTGTTCATGCACTTGTAACACCGGGTTCTGGGATAATTTTGGAAGTATTTTGTAATAATTGCTTATCATTTAAATTTAATTGAGACAATTATCTTTTAAATTACTAAAATTTGAAGGAAAATCCTAGATTTCAAAAGTATTAAAACGAGAATTTGATTAAGTAATTTGGTTGGCTTGTCTGACAGCAGTGTCCGGCACCATCGCGACCCTTAGTGGATTTTGGATCGTGAGGCATTGCTTCATTGAGTAAAAGTAAATTCTTTTAATAAAAATATTACTATTACATAATGTACATTGTAAGAATTCATATTTAATTTATAAAGTTTAAGTTATTCTTTAAAAATATTTTTTTTATATATATATATACTTACTAAGTGAAAAGTCTATTTTAACTTTGTTACTACTATTTACTTTATTATCATTTTTGATAATTCAGTAAAGGAAGCGTACATTTAATAAGAGAAAATAACTAATTTTGGATGAAAACAACATACACTATAAAAAAAATTATTACAGTGGCCAGTGGCTGGTTATTGTCTAGTAAGACTATATTAAAGTCCACTTAAGCTCAATAGACTAACTTGCCATGTGAGCTCAGTTCCAGCTGCCACTCACCGCCAAGATTTTTCTCTTCTCTTTTAGTCCATTTTCTGTAGCATTTTAGCAGATCTTAAGCAGAAAGTGTCCCAAAAGAAAAAGCACAATAAAATATATAGCATCTACAAGGGGCTTATGGAGTTCTTCATATCTTTTCCTAGATTTACTTGATATCGTTTTCTGTAAATTTCTGTAAAGTACATACTTTGACGATACATTTTTGGAAGGACCAAGAAAAGAGTTCCTTTGAAAACAAATAAGAACTAACGAATTTTTCCTAAATATAATTTTAGTTACATGATTCTTTTTATGTTTAATAACAGTACATAAATGTGGGTGAGGACGAGGATTTGGGAGAGAAAAACATGGAAGGGGTGGGATATACGGTATCTTGAATTAAGGAGAGATATACGCTGCATTAATTGTACACATAAAATAAACTATCGTATAGAATTGATAATTTGGTATATTAAGTGTAATTAAATCAAACCTTAAACATTGAAAGTAATAAGATTTCCTATGTGACATAGGAATGTAACCCCACGGCCCATTAACGTTACAATCAACTTAAACCCCGCAACCTTTTAATTTCTAACAAACACATGGTTCACTATCACTAATCCCCTCATGATTCAATCAAAACTTTGCAGTTTCCATGATCAACGGAAAAGATACAATAAACGAACATGAGACAACATTAAGCAAAATGAGACCACATATAAGATACTCAAAAATAATTAAGCTAAATGCAGATGAAATACACAAAGCAAAAGGAAAAATATCTACAAAAAACTAGAAATAAGTCAAGCATTTAATTAAAGAGATACCGACAAAAACAATATTAATACCATTGAAATAATAGATAGAGAAATAGACCTTTGTATGTGCCTCAACCACACTTTATTTTAAAGAAAAACTCCAAGCAAAGTCTTGTACAGAACGATGACTATTTAGCTTGCCAAATCGAAAACGGGCGAACATCGTAGAAATCGAAAATGCGAACATGACCTTGACCGAAGAAACCTCGACTTTGGCCTTCTGAACTCAACCAGAATATGGAGACATGGTGGAGCCTTGCTGGTTTAAAGAAAAGAAAAGAAGCTTTAATGGCTACGTTTTCGCGGGTAAAAGGGGCGAAGCTTTGGGGCTACTTTGGATCTGAGTTTTGGAGCCTTTTTTGAACTGAATTTTATAGAGATTTTGCTGCATTTTTATGGTGTTTGAAGGCTGAGATACAGAGGAAAAGGATGGGGTATTTGGTTGTTGATGGGTGACGTTTTTGGGGTTGAATTTCAACTAGGTTTGGGGCTAATTTTGAGCTAGGATTTGTTGGGGAAGAAAGATGGTGTTTGAACTGATTTTTACATTGTTTTGATGGTGCTTATGGGTTTATTTTATGACTGATTTTCGGTCACTCATGGAGCTTTAGTTAGGAAGAATAATACCACCTAAAGGAAGAAGAAGCTACGAGCGGCGGCTAGGTTTTTTTTCCTTTTGTTATGTTTTTATTAAGGGGTGTGAATGGAAAATGGAAGAGCCACATTTTATATTGCATCTCTGTAACGATCCGACTTGTCATTTTAAGAATTAGCGCACCGTTCAGCGGCTAAGACCTCAAAAAGCTTCATAATGTGTATTATGACTTGTGTGTGTGGTCGAGTTTGGTTTTCGTAAGATTCGGAGTTAAATTTAAAGAAAAATAAAATCTTATTTTTGAAGCTCAAATGGAAAGAGTTAACCGGAGAGTTGACTTTTGAGAAAACGACCCCAAAATGAAATTTTAATGATGTCAATAGCTTCGTATGGTAATTTCGGACTTAGACGCGTGTCTGAATTTAGATTCAGAAGTCCATAAGACAATTCGGCACATTTTGACGAAGTAAGAAAATTGACGTGTTCTAATTACTTCCTCCATTTCAATTTATGTGAACCTATTTCTTTTTTAGTCCGTGCCAAAAAGAATGACTCATTTCCTTATTTGGAAACAATTTACCTTTATACAATGATTTATAGCCACACAAAATATATGTGCCTCATTTTACACCACAAGATCAAAGTCTTCTCTCTTTTCTTAAACTTCGTGCCCAGTCAAATGGGTTCACATAAATTGAAATGGAGGGAGTATATTATTTTATATGTAAAAGAGGTCTATTACCATGATGGATACCAATTGGATATGATAGCAAGTGTACGAGGCATACTATAAGATATGGGGTCTAGGAAAAGTCCTAAGTCTAAGGTAAGTTGGAAAATTTCATAATAGACGAACGTTGCAAATGAGTATGCACAAGACCTAACTTTGGACAATCGTATCTACATATATACAATGAGTTATGTGATGGGAAACCTATAAAATGAATCTTTGAGTCTAGTTTCTAACGTTTCAAACCGATCGTCATTTGGACACACCTAAAAGAAGTTATGGCCAATTTACCAAACGATGGCAGAAGTTGTACTACCGCGCCTGTAGGCAATTCCAGAATGGTCCGAAATTTCATTTCCAGGCACATTTTGAATAGAAACCCCGCGCCCCGCAGTGCCCCGCGCCCCGCGGCTATACAAAAACGGGTTTTTAGGACCCTAACCCCCATTTTATTTAAGTCGATTGGGGTTCATTTTTGGGAAAATTCTAGTATTTTAGAGAGAAGGGAGAGCGTTTCTAGAGAGAGGAAAGGGGATAACCAAGGATTCCACTACTCTTCCTTGAATTAAACCTTGAAATCGCATCAAAGGATTGCTAAGGCTTCAAAGAGGTAAAAATTTCTTTTCCCCAATTCTTCAATTTCGAAATTTAACTTGAAATGTGTAATTAGTAAGATGATTCTTTGATGTGAGAGTATTAGTTATACATGCTTGTAACAATAAGGTTTGTTGGAAGATTGTTGAGTTCAAATAGCTAAAGATTGGGTTGATATTGGTAGAATCTTCAAAACTTTAATTGAAGATTTGAAAGACAATCCGATGTCGGAATTCGATAATTTTTGTATGGTTGAACTCATATCGGAACGGGTGTTCGGATTTTGTGAGTTTTTCTTGGATTCGGAACATGGGGCCCGTTGTTGAATTTTAAAATAAATTTCTAATTTTAATTCGAAATATTAGTAATTTCATATGGAATTATTTTGTACGATTTCTATTGAGTATATTGAATTATTATGACTAGATTTGAAGCTTCGGACGAATTCGTGAGGCAAAGGCTTGTTGGAATTTTTAATTGGTAACAAAGCGAGGTAAGTGTTTGGTCTAACCTTAGCTTGAGGGATTAGAAGTTGTGTCCCAGTTGTTATGTATTATTTGTTGAGTACAACGTATAGGCATGGTGATGAGTATCTATTCGCTGGTGTCAAGCATGATCGTGAGTCTTATACTTTGATTAATGTGACTCTGTTTCGTAATGTATATGCTCTATATGATAATTTCTATTGAGGAGTATGACTTGTGAAAGTATTATTGTTAATTGAATATGGTAGAGCATTGGCTCAAGTTGAAAATTTAATTGTTCAACATGGTAGAGCGTTAGCTCAAGTTGAGAATTGAATTGTTAAACATTATAGAGCATTGACTCAAGTTGAGAATTGAATTGTTGAACATTGTAGAGCATTGGCTCAAGTTGAGAATTGAATTGTTGAACATTGTAGAGCATTGACTCAAGTTGAGAATTGAATTGTTGAATATTATAGAGCATTGGCTCAAGTTGAGAATTGAATTGTTGAACATTGTAGAGCATTAGCTCAAGTTGTGAATTGAGTTGTGAAGTAAACGTGAAAGGACAAAAGAGAGAGAGAATCATGATATTGTCTCTTTTGCCGGGATGTTATTGTTTTGATATTGCTTCCCTTGCCGGGATTTAATTATTGTACTATTGTTCCTTTGTCGGAATTCTATTGTGATTTTATTGATTCTCTTGCCCGTATTTCTTTGTGATTGTTGCCTTGCCCATATTCCTTTGTGATCTTTGTTTGGGTAAGGAAGAATGTAAAAGCACGAAGGGTGATGCCGTGCACTTATTGTCGTTTGTTATGATTTCTTGTTGTTATCGGTTCAAGTGCACTAACTGTCTAATTCCACTATTACTGTGATTCTTTATGTTGGCATTTTCCTTTATTGTGTTACTTGTTATTATTGGATCAAGGTATCCTTGTTCAATATTATTCCTTGAATTTATGCTATAATTGCTACATGTTTATGTGACTTAATTGCTACGTGACATTTAACATACTAAATATTAAATTGCCTATTCGCTCCTCAAATTACATAATTAATTGCTACTTGTCATTTTTTGTTTTCCTCAATGAATCATAATTATTGTGTACTTTGTTCTTATGAATTCGTATTAGTTGTTGTGTTGTTGGAGTAATTTCATTTGGAAGAACTGTTAACATATAAAATGGGAGCGGGTGACACGCCTGCCACAAGATAATTGAAATGTGAGCGGGTGGTACGTCTACCAAAAAATATAATAAAATGGGAGCGGGAGGCACACCTGCTACGAGATAATTGAAATGGGAGCGGGGGGTACGCCTACCACAAGATATAATGAAATGGGAGCGGGTGGCACGCCTGCCACGAGATAATTGAAAAGGGAACGGGTGGCTCGCCTGCCACAAGATATAATGAAATGGGAGCGGTTGGCACGCCTGCCACGAGATAATTGAAATGGGAGCGGGTGGTACCTCTACCACAAGATATAATGAAATAGGAGCGGGTGGCACGTCTGCCACGAGATAATTGAAATGGGAGCGGGTGGCATGCCTACCACAAGATATAATAAAATGGGAGCCGGTGGCACGCCTGTCACGAGATACTTGAAATGGGAGCGGGTGGTACGCCTACCACAAGATATAATAAAATAGGAGCGAGTCACATGCCTGCCACAAGATACAAGAAATGGGATCGGGTTGCACGCCTGCAACAAGATGTGAAAAGAAAGTGAAACCTGCGTTTGTTTTCCTTATCCTTGTTAGTAATTAGATTTTTGGTTCATTTATAATTCTCTTGATATTTTGTTATTATCTGTTATTCCCCGAAGCATGTTTCCCCCTCCAATCTTTACTTGCTTATTCTTGTTTATTTTTCGCTGTATATTATAACTCCACATGTTTATTTGGTAGTCTGGTCCTAGCCTCATCACTACTTCGCCGAGGTTAGGCTAGGCACTTACCAGCACATGGGGTCTGTTATGCTGATACTATACTCTGCACTCTTTTGTGCAAATCCTAGTGCTGTAGACTTTGGACCGCAGTGAGATTGTTGTTTCTTGTTCATCAGGCGGCCCGAGGTAGTCCTGTAGGCGTCCGCAGGCCTTGGCGTCTCCTTCTATCTACTATTCCTATTTCTTTCATGTATTTCCAGAGACAATGTTGTATTTATTTTTTTTAGACCTTCATTTGTAGTACTCCTAGACAGTCTGTGAAGTTGTGACACCAGTCTTGGATAGATTAGTTATGGATTGGAATTAGTAGTCCTTTAGGCGTCCGCAGGCCTTGGCGTCTCCTTCTATCTACTATTCCTGTTTCTTTCATGGAAAATCTCCTTCTATCTACTATTCCTGTTATGGATTGGAATTAGTAGTATTATTAAAACTTTACAATGCAGCCTTTCACTTATTCAATTTTGTTGTTATCTAATTGTTGGCTCTTAACTGTTATCGAATTATAAATGGAAACAAGGTAAATAGTTCAGTTGGTTGGCTTGCCTAGCTTTCACTAGTAGGCGTCATCACGACTCCCGAGGGCGGAAAATCCGGGTTATGACAACCTCTCCATATAACCCTTCCTTTGTCTATAAATTTAGAGGCTTGGCCTCAATTTTCAAACATGAAATCAAACATGGAAAATCTGAAATCTTCTCCCCTCTTTTCTACGTTGTTACATTATTTTCTAAATAAACATAAGTATCAAGTGTGATTTGCTCCGTTTGTTGAGTTCGTTGAAGTTCTGTGAGTTGAGGTGCCGCTATCACAGAATAGTTATTCCCTTCTATCCTGGGAGAATTAATCCGCATACCTTGGGCAACAGTGAGGAGCTTAAATTCCTTAAAGACACACTGTGCATTCAGTGAGCTCGGAATTATTTTACATTTTGTTTATTGAACTAACGTTTGTTTACTTTTCTGATTTTGAACACAGTAATATCAACAATCTTAAGAAATTTAATTTATATTTCTGTGTTCATTTTATTTTTTGTTTCGCGAGACTTAAGAGTATTTGGACCCGAAAATTCGTTTGCAATCTCTGTCGCTTCATCTTACAAAGTGTGGCAGAGAAAGAATTTTGTTTCTGGTTCTCATTTGGCCTAGTCTCGAAGGAACGGACTAGGAAAAAGTACCTTGAAGTAAATTGTTCCGAAACGGCATGCCGACTTTATTACTTTTGTTTGGCAATTTTGAAGATGGTATACTTCTGTCAACAATACTAGTTAATTTGACAAAAGAAATTTCTTCTATTCTTCATTGACAAAAAACAGAGAGTGTCAACTGGCATGAAGCCAAAAAGAAATGTTCTATGTCACGATCCAAAATTCACTGAGGATTGTAGTGGCGCCGGACACCACTATCAGGTAAGCCAACAAAAATACTTAATTAAATTTCAATTTTTGGTATTGTCTAAAATTATTTTTCTTTATACATTAAATAACTAATAATAAAATTTACAGAAACAACCGCGAATCATTAACAAAACTTAATATTTAATAATCTAAAAATCTTCCCAGAACCCAGTGTTACAAAAGCATGAGCAATTTCTAAGAAATAATGTAATACAACAATCGCCGGAATACAATATTGGACAGAAATAAATACAGAAAACTGAAAGAGACTCTGTTGGCTGTGAATCGCCTCGAGAAGTGCAGCTCACCTAAGTCTCCGTATCATCCGTGCTGCTACGCCCAGTAGTTTACTAGAGATGCATATGCCTGTGCAACAAAAATGCACATAAGTTTAGTATGAGTACAAAAACAACATGTACCCAATAAGTATCCCGTCTAATCTCGAAGAAGTAGAGACGAGATAGTCGACTTCGACACTTACGAATGGTCCAATGATGGTATCGTGAATTTTTATAAACATGATTATAATTCAATGGGTTGAAGGAAATGAAAAATTCTTTCTTTTATAGGAAATCATTCTTTTTCATCATTTATACATATATTCTTAAGCAAGAAAGAGGCAGCAACAACTTCAATAAGTTTCAAAGCAAGCAATACAAGCATGCGCAAATCATGTCGAGGTCGACGGCCCGCTCCAAAAAAATGTAAACTGTGCACTGCCGAGGCTCGAACGGCGTGAACCATAGATGCATCTATTTAATCTACCGAGGCGTTCGGTCCGCTCCAAAATTAAACACACACAGACAGTCAATAAAGAGTCCACACGGAGCAATTATCCAAAAAAAGTCAATCCCTCTTTTAACCATTTAAGAAAAATGAAGTTTAATCATTTTAGAAATTTATTTACTAATTCAATGTGATTTAAGCAATTCAAGCTGTCAATAAGCTTACGATTAATCCAAGTATAGCATGTTTTTGGGTCCTAGACTACCCGGACAATAGCATAATAGTAGCTACGCACGGACTCTCGTCACCTCGTGCGTACGTAGCCCGCACAAATAGGAGCACATAACCAATTAACTCACCTATGGGGACAATTCCATCTTACAAGATTAGAAAGGAGACTCACCTCACTCCGAAGATCCATATCCGGCATGCCAACACTCTTCCGAAGACTCGAATCAATGCAAAATGCTCGAAAACTAGTCAATAATTATGAAAATCCAGTAATATATGCTAAGCTACTCATTATAATCCAATTTATAACAATTACTAACCCCGATCGAAAAATTGACAAAAACACCCTCGGGCCCACGTGCCCAAAATCCGAAATTTTTCGAAGATAAAGATTACCCATGGCCTCACAAACTCAAATATATGATTTTCTCTAAATTCCGTACCCAAAATCGTGGTCAAAATCCAAGATTACTAGTTTTCTAGGTTTTCCCTCAAACCCCAAGTTTTCTACAATTTTTCATGTATAAATACATATATAAACCTTGTATATAGTCAAAACTAGTAGTGATCACTTACCTCATGCTTGGTGATGAAAATGGCACACCAAAGTTGCTCCAAAATCGGCTCCCGTGGAAGAAATGAAGTAAAAATGAGCCAAACTTCGATTTTTAAAGAAACCTCTCTGCCTCCAGCAGTTTCCGCATCTGCGGAAATTTGACCGCATCTGTGGTTATGACAGCAACCAGCACTTTTCTCGACACGGAAATGAGCATAACTCCCTCACACAATGTTCGAATTTGACGATTCTTTTTGCTATGGCTCCATAATTACGATACGGATAAAATGGTTCAATAAAAACTTAATTTGGAGCTCATTTGCTTAATATGGTACCCCTTTATGTCCAAAGCAACGACGTTAAAACATCAAATAAGAGCGCGATACAACCCGAATCACACCCGAGGCCCCCGGCACCCAGACCAATCACACCAACCAGTCCCAAAATACATTACGGACTTGCTCGAGGCCTCAAATCATATCAAACATCGCTAAAATCATGAATCAACCCCCAATCCAAGCTTTATGAACTTTAGAACATCCAACTTCTACTTTCGATGCTTAAACCTATCAAATCACGTCTGATTGACCTCAAATTTTTCACACAAGTCATATTCGACATTACGGACCTACTCCAACTTTCGAAATTGGATTCCGACCCGATATCAAAAATTCCACTTCCGATCAAACTTCTCAAAAACCTTCAAATTTTAATCTTTAGCCAAATGGCTCCAAAATGACCTACGGACATCCGAATTCACTTCTGATCGCACTCCCAACTCCAAAATCACCATACGGAGGTACTCCCAGATTCAGAATCCCAAACAGACATCGATAACATTGAATTGCACTTCAAACCAAATTTATGAAATTTCTTCCAAAATGCTAACTCCCACAATAGACGCCAAAACATTCCTGGGTCTTCCAAAACCCGATTCGGACATATGCCCAAGTCCGAAATTATCATACAAACCTATTGGAACCTTCAAATCCCGATTCTGTGGTTGTTTACTTAAAAATCCAATCTTTGTTAATTCTTTCGACTTTAAGCTTCCAAAATGAGAATTCTCTCTCTAAATCAACTCTGAACTTCCCGAAATTCAATTCCGACCGGTGTACAAGTCATAATACTTGAAATGAAGCTGCTCATGGCCTCTGACTGCTGAACGACACGCTAGAGCTCAAAACGACCGGTCGGGTCGTTACATTCTCTCCCACTTAAACATACGTTCATTCTCGAACGTGCTGAGAACTACACTAGAGTAGTCTGAAATCACTGTTTAACTTCTCATGCACCTTCTCATGCTACCACAACTCAGTTGAGCACATCAGCTTGATCAATTCTGAAGATATTCCCTTTTATTCAAGCAAATAAGCCATAGAGCCCAATTCTAACATCCGGAATTCTATGCCCGACATGTTTCCAACATAAGATCACCAAATCAATCGCTACACGCTGTACCCAAACTTGGATGCATAACTTTTCTGAATTCACATCTAGCATCACTTTACTCACCGGACCACAATAACATTTTCTGATCAACTCAGTCAAAATTCCACGAATCCGATGCTCCCATTGCACCCCATGACATACACAGGTCTTACTCTTACTCTTACAATGCTGCCACAACGGAAGAGATGTGCAGAAATTCATAATCAACTACCGAGTCAACCAATCATTGAGTGTATACTTCTGAAAAGAAACATTACCTCATTCTGAACCAAATAATGATCTTTGCTCCTTAATATATTTCACGTAATCTGATTGCACTGATCCTAAATCCAACAATCTCGTCTCACCCAGTACGAACTACTCAGGCAATAAGCCACCTCGACATGACCAAAAGTCTCATATGATGCCACAATATGCCAATAGACTACCAATTAGAATGCGATACAAAAAGGAAAATGAACTCTGAAAAGGAATTTCAATTACCCCGCTCGCGAATCATACATGCGACGCGGGCGCACAGCGAATATGAGCTTCCTTTAGAAAATAGGAAACCGAACACAATAAATAGATATGGGGAACTGTACTGAACATCACACTGTTGCGGCGCGCAACCCGATCCGAGAAATCATAACCATGGCGGCGTGCCACCCGATCCACACAACATAACCATGGCGGCATGCCACCCGATGCAAATAACATACCCATGGCAGCGTGCCACCCGATCCACACATGGAACTCACATAAGGAGATGTACATCGAGCTAAATTGCTCATTACAACAAAATACTGAATATCAGTCATAAACACGCTAAGTGTATAATACCATTCCCTGGGGAGACGTATAACGCTATAATCCTCAAACTCGAGCACAACTGAAGTGCGATATATGATCTGAATCTCAAGAGCCACCCTGCTCATATAACCTCATCTCTATGGGAACCTCAACACATAAGAAATTTACCAAGCCATCTCACAACTTGCATGACGCAGTACATCATTACATAAAATAGCTGACAATGAAATAACACCCCGACTCCCTTCCATAAGGAGCGTATTGCTGAGATGAACACATCTGGCCTGATATAAAGCCCATGTTCACATTTAAATCAATCCACTGATCTCAAGCTAATTTCTGATTGCACCAACTAGGCTAATAACCTTTCAAAGGTTCATAATAACTCCCATTTTCTCATAACACATAAGAACAACCCTCATAACCGGAGCGAACCTCCACAGTCCATAACCCAATAAACAGGGTGCCCTCGAGGCATAAATTCTCAAATTAATGATATTACCACAATCCTCATACTTGGTTTGAATCTTTAATCGATCAAGTGACTACATGTCACACTTATACAATCTTCATGTGGGACACACTCCTACAACCTTTCAAAATAAATAACGGGTCCGCACATCCAAACCACCGGCCGCACTAACGCTGAAAAGCGATCAAGAATCCTTAACCAGGATGCAAAGCCTTTTTCACAAAACACCGATCTCAGGTGATACTGACGACAATACCAACTCACTTTAAACATCGAAACTCCTTTACTGCTCATCCGAGCTCGTGACATCCTTGTCAGTACCGAACTGCAACCTTGATCCTCACTTCAAATTCCAAACCACTCACTGCACCCAACGTGCCAATAAAAGCTTTTCACTAGACTCACTTCAGGAGAAACATAGCAACACACAGGTAAACTCTCATAACCATAGAATATGCAAACATCTAAGTAGTGGTCTAAGCCACCATAGCCCTTTCGGGATCCGCCTATACATAACGGGCCATAACAGTAGAATACTCCTGAATAACATCAATTATGGCGGCCGACAGGCCTCACGCGTACCTCCATAAACCACATACATAACTTGACCACGCTGAAGGAACCGATCTCTACCGCCAATATGCCAACTCAACTATGGCTAACCAATCTATCTTATTTTGATTTACCTTAATTGACTTAGAAATAATAACAACTCCGTTCAACACATAACACACTCTATCCGCACTCATCCTGAGTGACCTTGAATCATGAGACCATGCTGTCTCGAATCCCACGAACCATTTCATTCCTTCCTTGTGCGCACATTCGCACCCTCAACTGATATGCCCATTCTGCTAATCCTTCTATGAATCCGAAGTCCTTCCTCATTTTTCTCTCAAGTGCTACATTGCAAGTCAAAACATTATAGAACATTCTGGTCCTCCACTCATAAGCTGCTGCAAAAGCTTGATTCTCAACAGCACCCATAGGTTCGAAGTCATTAGTCACCACACTTTACACCCTTTGAATCCATTAGGACTGTTGCTGAGAGCCACCTGCTCTGACTTGGCCCCAAATATAATCAACTACATGAATCTTCTAGCACAAGAATACCCTCTCAACGAAGCACCCAACAGAATTGCTTCCCTTGAAACCCGCATCCGTACAAGGCGTAAGTCCCAAATCCTTCCCCAAGTCTGAACATGAGCCAATAAGGCCAACCGTAGCACCTTTAACAATTTCTTTGCTCAAATCACCACTTATGTTCTTTTCCCGTAGCTGAAATAACCCAGAAATATGCTACCAACCAGAAAACCTCGCAAGTGGTTAACCATGCAACCCGATCATAGGCGGTGGGACTCTTCCACTTAGCTTGAAACCACTATTACAAAACTTTGGAACTCATCTTGAATCCTTATCTCTTATTGACATAACCTTGCGAAATCAACCGCCTAAATTATCGAATTCTTTCTGTAAAACCCCCTTTTTATACTTTGAATCATCAACCACATTCGCACGACCGATCTTTTTGCTGTATATTAGCCCATACTTCCAATTAAACCCGTAGACTTCAACCGCCAGCCACTAAAATTCCCAAATCGATCCAAACTCTCCTTAAGGCGCGTCGTCATCCTACCACCAAGCCCCTATGCAGCTCCGCCACTCTCCCACTTTGGGCAAACTCACTTCTTTAATCAACTACTCGACCTGCTCTTATTATACCTGGCCTTCTAGAAGTTTTAAACACCGCTGACACTTCCCACATGTCATTCCTCATACTTTGCTACTCAATTGTTGCCTTAAATAAAATCTACCTTTGTAGCACTTGAACCCACAAATCTCTACTAACTTCAACTTTTCCGAAGATTATCTTTCTCGAGTCACCAATATTAGAAACACCGATTCGATCTGAACCACCGTATCCTGCGACATTTAATAGTCATTTTTCCAATTTTTTTTACAATGCCTTACCCCAAGGCGAATTGCAGAAAACCATAAAATCGGCGAACTGAACACATACAATCGAGGACGACGACACTACATCACAGATGGAAATTCCACCACGCTCACAAATACCAAGTCTCGTTACCCCATCAACCCGCATCTGAACATTCTTAGCCCGATGTTTTTCCCCTGCCGGGAATAAAGTAAACCTCCTTTCGAGTCATTCACTGCCCCGACAAGTAGGCAAGCATCCCACCGTCATATTAATACTGCGGAACAATAATTCATAAGCATCATGGCAACTTGTGCCCAACCTCAGAGCTCTCAGAAGTACCGCTACTGAGCTGAAATAATAAGTCAGTCCGATCAACTATATCGGGAGAAACATCCCACACCACATCTGTAGTACCATTACGATTCTTCAATCCTTGGTTTAAAACAAGCGCTTCATGTCGCACAAGATTGAGTAGGAAGGAAATGAACGCATAATTCTCAAAGGGATCAAATCGCACGATAAGGAATCAAGAAGGGAAGTACTCCTAACATCCTTGTAGCCTCCCGAAGATAAGTACAGACGTCCCGTATCGATCCGCTAGACTCTACTAGACTTTCTCATGACTCGTGAGACCTACGGGAACCTAGTGCTCTGATACCATGACGTAACGACCCAAAATCCACTGAGGGCCGTGGTGGCGCCGGACACCGCTGTCAGGCAAGCCAACCAAAATACTTAATTAAATATTAATTTTTGGTATTGTCTAAAATTATTTTTCTTTATACATTAAATAACAAATAATAAAATTTACAGAAACAACCGCGAATCTTTAACAAACCTTAACATTTAATAATCTAAAAATCTTCCCAGAACCCGATGTCACAAGTGCACGAGCAATTTCTAATAAATAATGTAATACGACAATCGTCCGAAATACAATATTGGACAGAAATAAATACAGAAAACTGAAAGAGACTCTGCTGGCTACGAATCGCCTCGAGAAGTGCAACTCACCTAAGTCTCCGTATCATCCGTGCTGCTACGCCCAGTAGGCCACTAGAGATGCATATTCCTGTGCAATGAAAATGCACAGAAGTGTAGTATGAGTACGAAAACAACGTGTACCTAATGAGTATCCCGTCTAATCTCGAAGAAGTAGAGACGAGATGGTCGACTTCGACACTTACTAATGGTCCAATGATGGTATATCCATAATATATTAAATCGTGAATTTTTATCAACATGATTGTAATTCAATGGGTTGAAGCAAATGAGCAATTCTTTATTTTATAGGAAATCATTCCTTTTCATCATTTATACATATATTTTTAAGCCAAAAAGAGGCAGCAACAACTTCAATAAGTTTAAGGAAAGCAATACAAGCATGTGCAGATCATGCCGAGGTCGACGGCCCGCTCCAACAGAAATGTGAACTGTGCACTGCCGAGGGTCGAACGGGGTGAACCATAGATGCATCTATTTAATCTGCCGAGGCATTCGACCCGCTCCAAAATTAAACACACACAGACAGTCAATCAAGAGTCCACACGAAGCAATTATCCAAAGAAAGTCAATCCTATTTTAACTATTTAAGAAAAATGAAGTTTAATCCTTTTAGAAATTTATTTACTAATTCAATGTGATTTAAGCAATTCAAGCTGTCAATAAGCTTACGATTAATCCAAGTATAGCATGCTTTTGGGTCCTAGACTACCCGAACAATAGCATAATAGTAGCTACGCACGGACTCTCGTCACCTCGTGCATACGTAGCGCCCACAAATAGGAACACATAACCAATTAACTCACCTATGGGGACAATTCCCTCTTACAAAGTTAGAAAGGAGACTCACCTCACTCCGAAAATCCATATCCGGCATGTCACACTATTCCAAAGACTCGAATCAATACAAAATGCTCCAAAACTAGCCAATAATTATGCAAATCCATTAATATATGCTAAGGTACTCATTATAATCCAATTTATAACAATTCCTAACCCCGATCGAAAAGTTGAAAAAAATACCCTCGGGCCCACGTGCCAGGAATCCGAAATTTTTCGATGATAAAGATTACCCATGGCCTCATGAACTCAAATATATGATTTTCTCTAAATTCTGTACCCAAAATCGTGGTCAAAATCCAAGAATACTAGTTTTCTAGGTTTTCCCTCAAACCCCAAGTTTTCTACAATTTTTCATGTCTAAATACATATATAAACCTTGTATATACTCAAAACTAGTAGAGATCACTTACCTCATGCTTGGTGATGAAAATGGCACTCCAAAGTTACTCCCAAATCGGCTCCCATGGAAGAAATGAAGTGAAAATGAGCCAAACTTTGATTTTTAAAGAAACCTCTCTGCCTCCAGCAGTTTCCGCATCTGCTGAAATTTGACCGCATCTGCGGAAAATTTCAGCATCTGCGGTTATGACAACAACCATCACTTTTCTCAACACGAAAATGAGCATAACTCCCTCATACAATGTCCGAATTCGACGATTCTTTTTGCTATGGCTCCATAATTACGATACGGATCTAATGGTTCAATCAAAACTTAATTTGGAGCCTATTTGCTTAATATGGTACCCCTTTATATCCAAATAAACGACGTTGAAACATCAAATAAGAGCGCGATACAACCCGAAACACACCCGAGGCCCCCGGGACCCCGACCAATCACACAAACCAGTCCCAAAACACATTACGAACTTGCTCAAGGCCTCAAATCACATCATACAATGCTAAAATCATGAATCAATCCCCAATCCAAGCTTTATGAACTTTAGAACTTCCAACTTCTACTTTCGATGCTTAAACCTATCAAATCACGTCTGATTGACCTCAAATTTTGCAAACAAGTCATATTTGACATTACAGCCCTACTCCAACTTTCGGAATCGGATTTCGACCTCGATATTAAAAAGTCCACTTCCGGTCAAACTTCTCAAAAACCTTCAAATTTCTATCTTTAGCCAAATGACTCCAAAATGACCTACGGACCTACGAATTCACTTCCGATCGCGATCCCAACTCCAGAATCACCATACGAAGCTACTCCCAGACTCGGAATCCCAAACGGATATCGATAACACTGAATTTCACTTCAAGCCAATTTTATAAAATTTCTTCCAAAATGCTAACTCTCACAATAGGTGCCAAAATATTCCCGGGTCTTTCAAAACCTGATCCGGACATATGCCCAAGTCCGAATTCATCATACGAACCTGTTGGAACCTTCAAATCCCGATTCTGAGGTCGTTTACTCAAAAATCCAATCTTTGTTAATTCTTTCAGCATTAAGCTTCCAAAATGAGATTTCTCTCTTTAAATCAACTCTGAACTTTCCGAAATTCAATTCCGATCGCGCGTACAA
Organism: Nicotiana glauca; assembly: GCA_026770625.1. NCBI lineage: Eukaryota > Viridiplantae > Streptophyta > Magnoliopsida > Solanales > Solanaceae > Nicotiana > Nicotiana glauca. The sequence continues at coordinate 37,539 of MU702029.1, read as the reverse complement.
GTCATAATACCTGAAATGAAGCTGCTCATGGCCTCTAACTGCTGAACGACGTGCTAGAGCTCAAAACGACCGGTCAGGTGGTTACATTCTACAAAGAGGTATGAGTTGGTTACCTTTCCACTAAGACTGACTGTTAATTATTTACTGGAATAGATAGTCTTATAGTACGGTGAAGCAAATACAAGAATCTTTATGTTTACAAAAGCAATTGCCCGATGATATGGTAAAGGAGTACGCTATTCCAGAAGTACAAATAAAAGGGTGCATTTGCGTCGTTCACTGCTGTCACGATGTTTCAATGTGTTCGCTTCTGCGATGAACTAATAGGAGCAGTGGCATCAATATCGGGTTATATATTCTTTACCATATTCATTCTTTAATTTACTATCTATTATGATTTATGAAATTAGTTTTCTATTAATATTGGATAGATTTGCTTATTTGGTGATCTCAAAGTATATCTGGTTTGCATGCTAGGATTCGGAATAACATATTATTGAAAGAAAATTGTTATTCCATTTTTCAAATAAAATTGATTTTATGTATGTACCATATAGTTGGTTAGCATGCATAAATTATGTGAAAGATTATTTTCAATGTTGTAAGATACGAATTAGGCTTACATTGATACTTGAAAGTATTCTTGAGATCATGAATATAACATATGTAAATATGAACATATATGTGTTTGATTAGAGAAAAAGATGAAACTATTAAACTGAAATCTTTGTGATTTTCTATTCTTATTTTGGAGAGTAAAATCTTCATGATTTTCTACTCCTACTTCGAGATCAAAATCTGCGTGATTCTGTATTCGTTCGTTGAGATTAAAGTCTTCGTGACTTTCTACTCACTTGTCGGAAATTAAAGTCTAAGTGACCTTATACTCGTTTTGGAGATTAAAATCTTAGTGATTTTCTACTCCAATTTATTATTCAGTCTGAAGATTAAAAACTTCACCGTTTAATAAATTTGATTGTGTCACTGTCACGACCCGGATTTCCCACCCTCGGGAGTCGTGATGGTGCATACCCATTGAAGCTAGGCAAGCCACAAAAATTTTAAATTCTTAACTCTTTTATTTTAATCCTTTTTATAAATCATATTAACAAGTAATAAACGTTCAACTAACAGCGGAAAAATAAGATTAAAGCGGAAGACTAAGACAAAATAAGCCAAACAATACGAAAATTAACATATGCTCGTACCCAAGATCTGGTGTCACAACACTCACGGACTACTAAGATTTACTACATACAACTGTTTGAAAGAAAGAAATATTGTCTGTCTCGAATAAAATAGATAACATAACATAACAAGGGATAGAGGAGATGCCAGGCCTGCGGGCGCCTACAAGGCTACCTCGGTGTCTCGGTGGACTGAAGGCTGGCTCCCGAACTACTGCTGCTGACCAAACGCTGCTCTGGTATCTGCACATAAGTATAGAGTGTAGCATCAGCACAACCGACCCCATGTGCTGGTAAGTGCCTAGCCTAACCCCGGCAATGTAGTGACGAGGCTAGCACCAATCTCCAGATAATCATGTGCAGTTATATATCTATGTATACAGCGGAAGATAGACAGAAATAAATAATTAAAGTTGGGGAGGGAAAATATGCTTGGGAAATAGCAGGAAAGACAGAATCTCAAGATAATAATAAGGAATTAACAATTTAACTTCTAACACGGATAAGGAAAAAATAAAGGCAGATTTCACTTTCAGTACACATCTTGTTGCAGACGTGCAACCCGATTCCATTTCTCATATCTCGTGGTAGGCGTACCACCCGCTCCTATTTCATTATAACTCGTGACAGGCGTACCACCCGCTCTCATTTCACTATAACTCGTGGTAGGCGTACCACCCGCTCCCATTTCACTATAACTTGTGGTAGGCGTACCACCTGCTCCCATTTCACTATAACTTCTGGTGGGCGTACCACCCGCTCCCATTTTATTATAACTTGTGGTAGGCATACTACCCGCTCCCATTACAAGCCATCACAAAATCATAATAGAATCCTAGCAAGGGAACAAAGCAATATAATAAGTTCCCCACAAGGGAACAACAATACCGAAACAAGCATCCTGGCAAGGTAGAAACAACTATACCCAATCTTAACTCAACTCTTACTCAGCTCAATTAATACCAATACTCAATCACAAGTAAATCCCACGAAAATAAACTAAGTCTTTTCTTAATATTAAGAATTCGCCAATTAAAGCATCTGTAGTATCATTTAAGAACACAACATGTATCAATTTAAGACTCACGGTCATGCTCGACACCAACATATAGATACTCGTCACCATGCCTATACATCGTACTCAAAAATAAGCAATTAGAAAATAGGACACAACTCCTAATCCCTGAAGCTAAGGTTAGACCGGACACTTACCTCGATGCCACGAATACAACTCAAGTTTCAGTTATAGCTTTACCCCTCGATTCCACCGCCAATTCGCTCATATCTAATCACAAATTACTTAATTTCATCAGTACATTCTAAATGAATCAATTTGAATGCATGAAAATGAAATTCTCAAAGTTTAGGTTCTACCCAAAACGCCCAATTTCCCCCATGAAAATCCTTAATTTTAAGTTGAAATCATGTTAAAAAATGATAAGAATTGAAGGAAGTAAGTTAAAAATGACTTACAATTGATTTGGAGGAGAAGGAATTCTTGAAAAATCGCCTAAGTGTGTTTGTGTTTGAGAGAATATGAAAAATGGGTCTAAAAATAGGCTAAATATAATAATTTGCAGGTCTCAGATATGGGAATTACGAACAGGGGTTCGCAATTGCGAGCCCCGACCTCTGCAGATGTGGCAAATACGAAACAGAGTTCGCATTTGCGAACCCTTTAGGGAAATAGGATCTTCGCATTTGCGAAAGGAATGTCGCAATTGCGACTATGGTAATTGCGAAGAATGGGTCGCATTTGTGACCCAAGGCTAAACGGGGAAATTTTGCATTTGCGAAGGAGTACTTGCATTTGAGAGCAAGGCAGGCCTGGGCCGATTTCGCATTTGCGATCCAGCCTTCGCATTTGCGAAGCCTGCTGGCCTGGGCACACCAGTAATTTTTTTGCAATTTTTCCAAGTTTTAAATATACCCCGCGGCCTATCCAAAACTCACCCGAGCCCTCGGGGCTCCAAATCAAGTATACACACTAACTCAATAACATCATACGAACTCATACATGCGATCAAATTGCCAAAATAACCTCAATAACAACGATTTAAATCTCAAAATCAAAGAATTTTCTCATACTTCATAAAACATCAACTTTAGCAATTTAGGTCCGAATCACATCAAACAACATCTGTTTCTCACCAAATTTTATAGGAATGTCTTAAATCATATATAAGACCTGTACCCGTCACCGAAACCAAAATACAGGGCCGATACCATTATGTTCTAATCAAATTTCATTTCAAATTTCCTTAAACAATTTTTAGAAAATAATTTCCTTTAATATTTCATTTCTCGGGCTCGGGACCTCGAAACTCGATTTTGGGCATACGTCCAAGCCCCATATTTTGCTACGGACCCTCACGGGACCGTCAAATTACGGGTTCGGGTCCGTTTACCCAAAATATTGACCGAAGCCAAAATAACTCATTTTATAACCAAATTTTATCATTTTTCATAGATTTTCATATTTAAGCTTTTCGGCTACGCACCCGGACTGCACCCACAAATCGAGGTGACTCTAAGTGAGGTTTTCAAGGCCTCGGAGTCATTGAATTAAATTTAAAACAAGTGATGGCCATTTGGGTTATCACATTCTCCACCTTTAAAAAAAGCGTTCGTCATCGAACGGACATAAGAAGGAAGTACCCGAGTCAGGAAAAAGATGGGGAAAACGGCTCCGCATATCGGACTCGGACTTCCAGATCGATGCATCAGGAGGCTGACCCCTCCACTGAACACGAACAGAAGGAAAACTCTTCGACCTCAACTGACGAACCTGCCAGTCTAGAATAGCTATCGGCTCCTCCTCATAAGACAAGTCCTTGTCCAACTGGACAGTACTGAAATCTAACACGTGGGATGGATCACCGTGATACCTCCGAAGCATGGACACATGGAACACTAGATGCACGGCTGATAAGCTCGGCGGTAAAGCAAGTTTATAAGCCACCACTCCCACTGAATCTCAAATGGACCAACGAACCTAGGGCTAAGCTTGCCCTTCTTCCTAAATCTCATCACGCCCTTCGTAGGTGACACTAGGAGCAATACCCGCTCACGACCATAAAAGCCACACTCAAACCTTGCGATCTACATAACTCTTTTGTCTGGACTGAGCTGTACGAAGCCTATCCTAAATAATTCTGACCTTGTCCAAGGCCTCCTGAACCAGATATGTACCCAACAACCGAGCCTCTCCCATCTCAAACCATCCAACCGGAGACCGACACCGCCTACCATATAAAGCCTCATAAGGAGCCATCTGGATGCTCGACTGGTAGCTGTTGTTGTAGTCAAACTCTGCTAACGGCAAAAAATGATCCCATGAGCCTCCAAAGTCAATGACACAAGCTCAGAGCATATCCTCCAAAATCTGAATAGTCCGCTCGGACTGCCCGTCCGTCTGGGGATGAAATGTTGTGCTCAACTCAACCCGTGCGCCCAACTCTCGTTGAACAACTCTCCAAAAACACGAGGTAAACTGCGTACCCCGGTCTGAAATGATAGATACGGGCACACCATGAAGACAAACAATCTCCCGAATATAGATCTCAGCCAACCTCTCAGAAGAATAGGAGACTGCCACATGAATGAAATGTGCTGACTTGGTCAGCCTATCAACAATGACCCATACTGCGTTGAACTTCTTCTGAGTTTACGGGAGTCTAGAATGAAATCTATAGTGATCCTCTACCACTTCCACTCGGGAAGCTCAATCCTCTGAAATAAACCACCAGGCCTCTGATGCTCGTACTTTACCTGCTGACAATTCAAACACCGATCCACATATGCAACGATATCCTTCTTTATTCTATGCCACCAATAATGCTGCCGCAAATACTGATACATCTTTGCGGCGCCCGGATGAATAGAGTACCGGGAGTTATGGGCCTCCTCTAAAATCAACTCTCGAAGCCCATCTACATTCGGCACACAAACTCGACCCTACAATCTCAAAACTCCATCATTATCTAAAGTAACCTGCCTGGCACCTCTGCATTGCATCGTGTCTCTAAGGACACACAAATAGGGATCATCATACTGCCGATCACGGATACGCTCCAATAATAAAGAATGAGTGACCGTGCAAGCTAACACACGACTGGGCTCAGAAACATCCAGTCTCATGAACTAATTGGCTAAAGCTTGAACATCCAAAGCAAGCGGCCTTTCACCGATCGAAATATAAGCAAGACTGCCCATACTGGCTAACTTCCTACTCAAAGCATCGGCCACCATATTTGTTTTTCCCGGACGGTATAAGATGGTGATATCATAATCTTTCAACAACTCCAACCACCTCCTCTATCTCAAATTTAACTCCCTTTTCTTGAACAAATATAGAAGACTCTTGTGATCCATGAACACCTCACATGCCACGCCATACAGATAATGCCTCCAAATCTTCAATGCGTGAACTATGGTTGCCAGCTCCAAATCATAAACTGGATACTGCTTCTCATGAATCTTTAACTGCCTTGAAGCATAGACAATGACTTTGCCATCCTACATCAACACTGTACCAAGCCCAACACGAGAAGCATCACAATAAACTGTATAAGGCTCTGAAGCTGTGGGCAAAACCAACATCAGTGTCGTAGTCAAAGTTGTCTTGAGCTTCTGAAAGCTAGCCTCACACTCATCCGACCACCTGAATGGGCACCCTTCTAGGTCAATCTGGTCATCGGGGCTGCAATAGATGAAAACCCCTCCATGAACCGACGATAGTAACCTGCCAATCCCAAGAAACTCTGAATCTCTATAGTTGATACTGGTCTAGGCCAGTTCTTGACCGCCTCAATCTTTTTTGGGTCCATCTGAATGCCCTCTACTGATACAACATGACCTAGAAATGCAACTACACTCAACCAGAACTCGCACTTAGAGAACTTGGCATATAACTGACTATCCCTCAGAGTCTGAAGAACCACTCTAAGGTGATGCTCGTGCTCCTCCTGGCTGCGGGAATATATCAATATATCATCAATGAAGACTATCACGAACGAGTCTAAATAAGGCTTGAACACTCGATTCATCATATCCATAAAAGTTGTTGGGGCATTAGTCAACCCGAATGACATCACCAAGAACTCATAATGCTCGTACCTAGTGCGAAAAGCTATCTTAGGGATATCAGATGCCCTAATCCTCAAATGATGGCAGCCAGATCTCAAGTCAATCTTTGAAAATACCTTGGCACCCTGAAGCTGATCAAACAAATCATCAATCCTCGGCAGCGGATACTTATTCTTGATTGTAACCTTGTTCAATTGCCAGTAATCGATACACATTCTCATTGACCCATCCTTCTTCTTGACAAACAATATCGGCGCACCCCAAGGCAAAACACTGGGTCTAATGAAACCTTTCTCAATCAAGTCTTGCAACTGTTCCTTTAATTCTTACAACTCAGACGGGGTCATACGATACGACAGGATAGAAATGGGCTGAGTGCCCGGAGCCAAATCAATGCAAAAGTCAATATCCCTATCGGGTAGCATACTCGGCAGGTCTGAAAGGAAAACCTCAGGAAACTCACGAATGACAGGCATAGATTCAATAGAGGGAACCTCAGCACTAGAATCACGAACATACGCCTAATAGGCCAAACACCCCTTCTTGACCATACGCCGAGCCTTCACATACGAGATAACACTACGAGTAGAATGACCAGAAGCCCCTCTCCACTCTAAACGAGGCATACCCAGTAAAGCTAAGGTCACAGTCTTGGCATGACAGTCCAAGATAGCATGGTAAGGTGATAACCAGTCCATCCCCAATATAACATCAAAGTCAACCATGTCTAAAAGCAACAAATCTACACGAGTCTCAAGACCCCCAATCACCACAATACAAGAAGGATGGACTCAATCGACCATAATAGAATCACCCACCGGTGTAGATACATAAACCGGAACATTCAATGAATCACTAGGCATGACCAGGTACGGGGCAAAATAAGATGACAGATACGAATACGTAGACCCTGGATCAAATAACACTAGAGCATCTCTATCACAAACCAGAACCGTACCTGTAATAACTGCATCTTAAGCCTTAGCCTCGGGCCTGGCCTAAAGAGCATAACATCGGGGCTGGGCCCCACCACCCTGAACCACATCTTTGGGTCGGTCTGCTACTGGCTGGCCTCCACCTCTAGCGGCCTGACCTCCACCTCTAGTACCTCTACCTCCACCTCTAGTACCTCTACCCCTACCTATAACTGGCTGGGCGGGCTGTGGAACACCTGGTGCCTAAACCATAGCACGGGAAATATGATGCTGAGAGCCACCTAGTGCACGAGGGCAATACCTAGCAATGTTCCTCGTGTCGTCACAAGTAAAACAACCCCTCGGCTGCTGGGGCTGACGACCCTGGAAACTCTAATGTGGTAGCGCACTGATAGGTGCTGGTGGTGCACTGAAGGACTGCTGATCAAAATACTGCATCTGAGGACCATGGCTACTGGAAGCACCGTGAGAAACCTGAAGAGCTGATTGAAAGGGCCTAGAAGGATGGCCTCTACCATATAAATCTACCTCCAGACGAGGTATCACTGAATTTGCGTGGATGACGGGGCCTCTTGTCAGCCCCAAAACTACCCCCTATGATAGTACCATCTCAATCCTCCGGGCCATATTGGCCGCCTCCTAGAAAGATATCTCACTCCCAGTCTCCCTAGCCATCGGGAGATGAATCGGCTGAATGAGTCCATCAATAAACCGTCTCACTCTCTCCCTCTCCGTGGGAAGTATAATAAGGGCATGGCGAGCCAAATCTATTAATCTGGTCTCATACTGGGTGACAGTCATGGATCCCTACTGAAGGCACTTGAACTGCCTCCGATAGGCCTCTCGCTGAGTAATACAGAGAAAATTCTCCAGAAATAGCTGTGTGAACTGCTCCCAAGTCAAGACTGGTGATCCTGCTAGTCTAGCTAAGCAATAATCCCTCTACCAAGTCTTGGCGGTTCCAAACAAGCGAAATGTAGCAAAATCAACCCCATTGGTCTCAACACTCCCCATGTTCTGAAGAACCACGTGACAACTGTCCAGATAATCCTGGGGATCCTCAGTAAATGCGCAGAAGGTAGTAGTGAAGAGCTTGGTAAACCTGTCCAATCTCCACAAAGCATCGGTAGACATGGCTACACCATCGCCGGTCTGAACTACCACACTCAGTTGAATTGCTCCAACTGGCTGAGCTACTGGACTCTGAATTTGAGGAGCTACCTGCTCCGGAGTATGAGTAGCAGGAGTCTGGGCTCCTCCTCTAGCCTGCGAGATGGCTGGTGCTATAGGATGTAAACCTGCCATGGTGACACTCTCCATAAGGCCCACTAGACGGACCAGAACCCCTTTGGGACCTGAGCTGGGCCCACCGGAACGACTGGGTATGGAACCTCGTCATCACAATCAACCTGAGGCTCCACTGCAGGTGTTGCTGCCCTGGGCTAAGCTCTGCCCCTGCCTCGGCCTCTAACACGGCCTCGGCCTCGCCCTCGCCCTCGCCCTCTGCCCCTCGTGGGAGCTGTTGGGGGCTCGAACTGCTGATCAATAGATGAGAAAGCGCGTGTTCTCGCCATCTGCGAAAGAACAGAGTAGAAATTCAATTAGCATCGAGAAACCAAACCGCACTATAAGAAAGAACAAATGTGAAACTTTTCCTAACTCTGTAGCCTCTGGGGAATAAATACAAATATCTCTGTACCGATCCCTCAGACTCTACTAAACTTGTCCGTGAATTGTGAGACATATGTAACCTAAAGCTCTCATACCAACTTGTCATGACCCGGATTTTCCACCCTCGGGAGTTGTGATGTTGCCTACTCGTAGAAGCTGGGCAAGCCACGAAATTTTTAAATTCATAACTCTTTTATTTTAATCCTTTTTATAAATCATTTTAACAAGTGATAAACGTTCAACTAACATCGGAAAAATAGGATTAAAGCGGAAGACTTAGACAAAATAAGCCAAACAATACGGAAATCAACATATGCCCCTACCCAAGATCTAGTATCACAACACTCACGGACTACTAATATTTACTACATACAACTATTTGAAAGAAAGTAATACTATCTGTCTCGAAACATAACAAGGGATAGAGGAGACGCCGGGCCTGCGGACGCCTGCAAGGATACCTCGGTATCTCGGTGGACTGAAGGATGGCTCCCGAACTACTGCTGCTGACCAAACGCTGCTCCGGTATCTGCACATAAGTGCAGAGTGCAGCATCAGCACAACCGACCCTATGTGCCGGTAAGTTTCTGGCCTAACCCCAGCGAGGTAGTGACGAGGCTAGAACCAGACTCCAGATAATCCTGTGCAGTTATATATCTATGTATACAGCGAAAGATAGAGAGAAATAAACAATTAAATCTAGGGAGGGAAAACATGCTTGGGGAATAGCAGGCAAGATATAATCTCAAGAGAATAATAAGGAAATCAACAATTTAACTCGTGGTAGGCGTACCACCCGCTCCCATTTCACTATAACTTGTGGTAGGCGTACCACCTGCTCCCATTTCACTATAACTTCTAGTGGGCTTACCACCCGCTCCCATTTCATTATAACTTGTGGCAGGCATACCACCCGCTCCCATTACAAGCCATCACAAAATTATAATAGAATCCTAGCAAGGGAACAAAGCAATATAATAAGTTCCCCACAAGGGAACAACAATATAAAAACAAGCATCCTGGCAAGGGAGAAACAGCTATACCCAATCTTAACTCAATCTTACTCAGCTCAATTAATACCAATACTCAATCACAAGTAAATCCCACAAAAATAAACTAAGTCTTTGCTCAATATTGAGAATTTGCCAATTAAAGTATTCGTAGTATCATTTAAGAACACAACATGTATCAATTTAAGACTCACGGTCATGCTCGACACCAACATATAGATACTCGTCACCATGCCTATACGTCGTACTCAACAAGAAGCAATTAGCAAATAGAACACAACTCCTAATCCCTCAAACTAAGGTTAGATCAGACACTTACCTCGATGCTACGAGCACAACTCAAGTTTCAATTATGGCTTTACCTCTCGATTCCACTGCCAATTCACTCGTATCTAATCACAAATTACTTAATTTCATCAATACATGCTAAATGAATCAATTTGAATGCATGAAAATGAATTTCCCAAAGTTTTGCCCAAAAGTCAAAAATCGCTCCCCGGGCCCACATGGTCAAAACCCGAAGTTCGAATCAAAACCTGATCACCCATTCCCCCACAAACTCAAATATATAATTTGTTTTTAAATTGGACCTCAAATCGAGGTCCAAATCCCCAATTTTTTGAAAAAACTAGGTTCTACCCAAAACACCTACTTTCCCTCATGAAAATCCTTGATTTTAAGTTGAAATAGTATTAAAAGATGATAAGAATTGAAGGAAGTTAGTTAAAAATGACTTACAATTGATTTGGAGGAGAAGGAATTCTTGAAAAATCGCCTATGTGTGTTTGTGTTAGAGAGAATATGAAATATGGGTCTAAAAATCGGCTAATTATAAAAATTTGCAGGTCTCAGATGTGGGAACTGCGAACAGAGGTTCGCAATTGCAAACCCCGAACTCTGCAGATATGGGAAATGTTAAACAGGGTTCGCATTTGTGAACCCTCTAGCGAAATAGGATCTTCGCATTTGCGAAAGGAATGACGCAATTGCGACTATGGTAATTGCGAAGAATGGGTCGCATTTGCGACCTAAGGCTGAACGGGGAAATTTTGCATTTGCGAAGGAGTACTCGCATTTGCAAGCAAGGCAGGCCTGGGCTAATTTTCGCATTTGCGATCCAACCTTTGCAATTGCGAGCTCGCATTTGTGAAGCCTATGGGCCTGGGCACACCAATAATTTTTCTGCAATTTTTCCAAGTTTCAAATACACCCCGTGGCCTATCCAAAACTCACCCGAGCCCTCGGGCCTCCAAACCAAGTATACACACTAACTCAATAACATCATACGAACTCATCCATGCGATCAAATCGCCAAAATAACCTCAATAACAATGATTTAAATCACAAAATCAAAGAATTTTTTCAAACTTTATAAAACATCAACTTTAGCAATTTAGGTCCGAATCATATCAAACGACATCCGTTTCTCACCAAATTTTACAGGATAGTCTTAAATCATATATAAGACTTGTACCGGATGCCGGAACCAAAATACGGGCCCAATACCATCATGTTCTAATCAAATTTCATTTCAAATTTCCTTAAATAATTTCAGAAAATCATTTTCTTTAAAAATTCATTTCTCGGGCTCGGGACCTCGAAACTCGATTCTGGGAATACGTCCAAGTCCCATATTTTCCAACGGACCCTCCGAGACCGTCAAATCATGGGTCCGGGTTCGTTTACCCAAAACGTTGACCGAAGTCAAAATAACTCATTTTATAACCAAATTTTACCATTTTTCATAGATTTTCATATTTAAGCTTTCTGGCTACGCGCCCGGACTATGCATGCAAATCTAGGTGACTCTAAATGGGGTTTTTAAGGCCTCAGAGTCATAGAATTTAATTTAAAACAAGAGATGACCATTTGGGTCATCACAGTTACATATTATTCGGTTTGAAGATTAAAAACTTCAACGTTTATTTGATCTATAGTTGTATCAGATGTTACTCGATTTGAAGATTAAAAACTTCACCGTTTATTAATTCTGAATGTGTTAGATTGGTTTGAAGATTAAAAACTTCACCATTTATTAATTCTGGCTATGCCGTGGCACAAACAACAATTCTTGTGGCTGGCTCAACAACGTAATAGGGGCGTTGAATATGAATCTCCTTTTGAAGAAATATGTTTGGAATATGAAATTATTCACCAAACGATCGCCCCTTAGTTACTGCAATCTAATAGAATTGCGAAAAGAAAGAATAGAACGTCAAAGGAGACGATGAATGCCTAGTTGATAAGTTGTGGTTTACCCAAAACTTGTGAGGGGGAGCTATGCTTACAGCTTACCGAATACTCATTCACGTTCCCCATAGCAAGACATATTCCATTCCATATAAAAAATGGAAAAGAAGAAAACCCCACTTGAAATATTTCCAAGTGTGGGGGTGGGGGTATTTGGGTAAAGTGTAAGTTCTTAAACCCAAAAGGATAAAAATCTGATCGAACACTGTTGCTTTAATTTGATAAGATATGCAATAAATAGTAAGGCATATTATTTTTTGATTCATAAATCATAAAATCCCGACATTCATATTAATACGGTTATCGAATCAGATAATGCTGAATTATTTGAAAATATTTATCCGTATAAAAAGGAATGTGAGTCGTCTAGTGAAATATCTAAGCGAAATCGGGAAGAAGCAAAGGAAAGTACGTTGAATTAGAAAATTCCAAGATGTAGGAAACGTCAAAGGATAACTACTTTCTTTTGACCGGATTTTCTGACATTCTTGTTGGAAAATGAGCCTCAAACGTTTAAAGAAATATTGTCTTCCTCGGAAGCACAATATTGGAAAAGGCAGTCAATAGTGAGATAGAATCCATATGAAGTAATCATACTTGAAAATTGGTTGATCTTCCTCCAGGAAATAAACCTTTGCATTCTACGTGGATTTTCATAAAGGAAATGAAAGTTGGTGGTACTATTGACAAATATAAAGTAAGATTAATTGTCAAATAATTTAGACAACGAGAAGGTCTTGATTATTTTGATACATACTCGCCGGTAACAAGGATTACATCTACTCGGGTGTTAATAACGTTAGCCGCCGTGCATGGCCTTGAAATCCATCAGATGAACTTAACGAAAACCTTCTTAAATGGAGATTTGGAGGAAGAAATTTACATGGAACAACCTGAAGGATTCGTGGTTCCTGGAAAAGAAAAGAAAGTGTGTTGACTTGTTATGTCACTTTACAGACTAAGACAAGCAACCAAACAATGACATGCGATATTTGACCAAATAATATTGTCAAATGATTTCAAAAATTAATAAATGTAAACATATGTGTTTACGTTAAGAATACTTCAAATCATATAGTTATTATTTGATTATATGTAGATGATATGTTGATGAAATATTTAAAATGTGGGGTTTTTTAGCTTATGCATGACAAAAGCCATTGTTAGACGTAATGTCTCAATGATATATTTTTTGAACCCCATTGATATGGTAGTTGGTAAATGTCACGACCCAAATCCCAAACCCGATCGTGATGGCGCCTCTCATGAAGACAAGGCCAGCCAGAACAACGCCAACACCTCTTTTTAAGCAATTAATTAACATTTCTAAATCCAAAACGCGTATTAAACAATCATAAAGTGGAAAACAGCAATAATCAGAAGGAAGCCAACCCGACACAGCCCAAACCGGGGTGTCACAAGTCATGAACTACTACAGAGTTACTTTAAGTCTGCAAAACAAAATATCCGATACAAGTCTGGAATAACTGAAAGAACATGAAAATAGGGGAGTCAAGGGCTGCGGACGTCAACAGCTACCTCGATGCTCCGATCTCGCTGCCTGGTCTGGGAAGGATGTCAGTGCTTAGGTGCGGACTCTACTAATCCTGAATCTGCACGCATGGTACAGGGAGTAATGTGAGTACTCCGACCTAGTGAGTAATAACAATAAATAATAACCAAAGATAAGAAATCACATAACCTGCACAAAACAATTCTATATCACGCAGTAAAAGCAGTAAAACAGTAGAACAGTACCGGATAAAAATGAAATCCCCTTTTTTAAATAAATCCAGTAAATGAGGTAAAACAACAAGTAAATTGAGAGTAGAAATCTGCCCCTTGGGCCCAGTATCAATCGCTCAGAACAGTATCAGCCCCTCGGGCTCAATATCACATCACTCAGAACGGTATCAGCCCCTCGGGCTCAGTATCACATCACTCAGAACAGTATCATTCCCTCGGGCTCAGTATCACATCACATGGGTACCCGCGCTAACTGGGGGTGTACAGACACCGGGAGGGGTCCCTTACGGCCCAAGCGCAATATCAAGCCACCTCGTGGCATATAAAACAAGGCCTGAAAGCCTTCTCATATCACACTCGAGGCCTGAAAGCCTCCTCACAATACACTCTAGGCCTGAAAGCCTCCTCACGTCATGCTCAAGGTCTGAAAGACTCACTTAGTCCAGAAATATCATAAGCCCCTCGGGCATCGATAAAATAATAGTTCTCAGCCCAAACAATAGTGAAATATCAGTAATCAAAATTCAATTAAAACGGCTGAGTTTGCAAAATAGTATAATCATTAGGACTAAGTTCAAATAACGTGTCAAAATAGTGAGGAAATAGTGATAACAATCCCCGAAGGGTTCAAATAATCGCCATCAAGCCCAAAACATGGCAATAAGACCAAATCACGATGATAATCAAATCAGCTTAGTCAAATACGCGGTAAAATATCAAACGGGATGGACCAACTCACAATATCCAGTAGTAAACAACCCCGCGCTCGTCATTAAGCGCATATTTCACCTCAATATAGCACTACGTTGTGCAAATCCGGGGTCTCAAACCCTCAGGATATCATTTACTATCATTACTCACCTCAAGCCTGCCAAAATCCTAGCTCGCTATGCCTTTGCCTCGCAAATCGACGTCCTCGTGCGTCGAATCTGATCAAAACCACAACGAATACATTACAATAGGCTAAGGAAACATAACCCAATCGAAAAGACTCGAAAATACCAAAAATTACAAAATTTGCAAAACGCGAGCCCCGGGTCCACTTCTCGAAAAGTCAGAAAATTAATATCACCGGATTCCTTATCTTTCCACTAGTCTATACATATCAAGATTACCAAAATCGAAGTCCATTTGACCCCTCAAATTCCACTTTGAAATACCAAATTTCTACGTTTATTCTACCATTAAATCATGTATTTAGGTCAAGGAACTCACCTCCAATCACACCTAGTCAAAATCCCCTTCAATTTCTGTCCAAGAGCTCTCGAGGTTGCTCAAAAATGATGGAAAAGAGACTTGGTTCGCGGATGAAATGTCTATGCCCTTTGCGAACGCGGTCCAGCCCCCGCGAACGTGAAGCTTACTGACAACTCACTCGGTGAACGCGACATAACGGGCGCGAACGCGAAGGCTAAAATATCCCTGGACTCAATTCCTTATAGGCAGGCGTTCGCGGCTACAGCCATGCGAACACGATGCCCACTCAGCTAACCCTCCGCGAACGCGGACCCACACACACGAACGCGAAGAGTAATTCTTCAGCCTCCCAAGTTCCTTCTTCGCGAACGCGTGACCCTTTTCGCGAACGCGAAGGGTAAATTCTCTACAACACATAATTGGAAAACCTGCAATCTTCAGAGGCCAAAATTGGTCCGATTGACCCTCCGAAATCACCCCGAGGCCCCCGGGACCTCAACTAAAAGCACCAACACATCCTAAAACATCAATCAAACTTGTTCCAATCATCAAAACACATCTAACAACACTAAAACCATCAAATTATATCGGATTCGAGCCTAAGTTCTTGTAAAACTTCCGAATTACGCATTTGATCAAAAACCCGACCAAAACACCTCTGAATGATCTGAAATTTTGCGCGCACATCCAAAATCACCTAACAAAGCTACAGTAACTCTCGGAATTCTATTCCGACCCTCGGAACAAAACCTCACCTATCAACCAAAATTCGCCAAAATACTAACTTCGCTAATTCAAGCCTAATTCTACACCGGACCTCCAAAATCAATTCCGATCACACTCCTAAGCCACAAATCATCCCCCGAAGCTAACCGAATCACCGGAAATCACATCCGAACCTTCTAACTCAATAGTCAACATCTGGTAGACTTTTCCAAAATAAGACTTCCTTTAAGAGACTAAGTGTCTTATTTCCATCTAAAACCAATCCAATTCAACTCATTCACCCAAGACTCCTATAATGAAACATAAGGAAGCAGAAAATGGGGGAAACGGGGCGGTAACTCATGTGACGACGGGCCGAGTCGTCACATCCTCCCCAACTAAAACAAACACTCATCCTCGAGCGGGTCAAGAAACATACCTGGAGCCACAAACAGGTGAGGATATCTGCTCCGCATCTCCCGCTCGGTCTCCCAAGTAGCCTCCTCCATGGGTCGACCTCTCCACTGCACTTTTACCAAAGCTATATCCTTTGATCTTAATTTTCGCACCTGATAACCCAAAATAGTCATTGGCTCCACATCATAGGTCAAATCATCATCCAAATGAATAGTAATAAAGTCCAAAACATGGGACGGGTCCCCAACATACTTCCGGAGCATAGATACATGAAATACCGAATGCACGCCCGACAAGCTAGGTGGCAAGGCTAGCTCGTAAACCACCTCCCCAATCCTCCTAAGTACCTCAAAAGGTCCAATAAACTGCGGACTCAGCTTCCCTTTCTTTCCAAACCACATAACATCCTTCATGGGCGAAACCTTCAGCAAGACCTTCCTACCAACCATATACAACACATCTCGAACCTTCCGGTCTGCATAACTCTTCTGACGCGACTGATCTGTATGGAGCCTCTCCTGAATCAACTTCACCTTCTTTAAAGCAATCTGAACCATCTCTGTCCCCAATAACCTAGCCTCGCCAGGCTCGAACCATCCAACAGGAGATCTACACCGCCTCCCATACAACGCCTCATACGGAGCCATATGAATGCTCGACTGATAATTGTTGTTGTAGGAAAACTTGGCAAACGGCAAAAACTCATCCCAAGAACCCCCAAAATCAATAACACAGGCACACAACATGTCCTCCAATATCTGAATAGTACGCTCGGACTGCTCGTCCGTCTAAGGATGAAATGCTGTGCTCAACTCTACCTGTGTACCCAACTCTCGTTGAAATGTCCTCCAGAACTGAGAAGTGAAATGAGTACCTCTATCTGAGATAATAGACACTGGAACACCATGCAATCGAACAATCTCCCGGATAAAGATCCCTGCTAGCCGCTCCGAAGACTAGGTAGTACATACTGAAATGAAGTGCGCGGACTTGGTCAGCCTACCCACAATCACCCAAATCGAATCGAACTTCTTCAAAGTTCGAGGGAGACCACTCACAAAATCTATAGCAATCCTCTCCCACTTCCATTCTAGAATAATCATCCGCTGAAGTACACCACCCGGCCTCTGATGCTCATATTTCACCTGCTGACAATTGAGACACCGAGCCACAAATCCTACAATATCCATCTTCATCCTCCTCCACCAATAATGCTGCCTCAAGTCCTGATACATTTTCGCGGCACCCGGATGAATGGAATACCGCAAGTTATGGGCCTCCTCTAATATCAACTCCCGAAGCCCATTCACATTGGGCACACAAATCTGGCCCTGCATCCGCAACACACCATCCTCATCAATGGTCACCTCCCTGGCATCATCATGTTGAACCATGTCCTTAAGTACAAGCAAATGTGGATCATCATACACGTGCTCTCTGATGCGATCATACAAGGAAGATCGAGAAACCACATAAGCCAACACCCGACTAGGCTCTGAAATATCTAATCTCACCATCCGATTGGCCAAAGCCTGGACATCAACTACAAAGGGCCTCTCCCCAACTGGAATGCACGCCAAGCTCCCCATACTAACTGCCTTTCGGCTCAAAGCATCGGCCACTACATTGGCCTTCCCTGGGTGATACAGAATGGTGATATCATAGTCCTTAAGCAACTCTAGCCATCTCCGCTGCCTCAAATTAAGGTCTTTCTGCTTGAACAAATGCTGAAGACTGCGATGATCGATGAATACCTCACAAGATACACCATACAAGTAGTGCCTCCAAATCTTAAAAGCATGAATTATAGCAGCCAACTCCAAATCATGTACAGGGTAGTACTTCCCGTGGGGCTTCAGCTGACGAGAAGCATAAGCAATAACTCTACCCTCCTCCATCAATACACATCCAATCCCAACTCTCAAAGCATCACAATACACAGAATAGGAACCTACGGCTGAGGGTAAAACCAATACTGGAGTCGTGGTCAAAGCTATCTTGAGCTTCTGAAAGCTCTCCTCGCACTCATCCGACCATACAAATGGAGCACCCTTCTGAGTCAACTTGGTCAAGGGCGATGCAATAGAGGAAAATCCCTGAACAAACTGGCGATAATAACCTGCCAACCTAAGGAAACTGCGAATCTCTATGGCTGAGGTCGGTCTGGGCTAACTCTACACCACCTCTATCTTCTTCGGGTCAACCTGAATACCCTTGTTGGACACCACGTGCCCTAAGAAAGCTACTGAGCTGAGCCAAAACTCACACTTGGAGAACTTTGCATAAAGCTTCTCCTCCCTCAATCTCTGCAATACAACTCACAAATGTTGTGCGTGCTCCTCCCGGCTACGCGAGTACACCAGAATATCATCAATAAAAACAATAACAAATGAATCCAGATATGGCCAAAATACACTGTTCATCAAATGCATGAACGTTGCTGGGGCATTAGTCAGCCCAAAGGACATAAAAAGAAACTCATAGTGCCCACATCTAGTCCTGAAAGCAGTCTTCGTAATATCTGAATCCCTGATCTTCAACTGGTGATAGCCCGAACGAAGATCAATCTTGGAGAACACCCTCGCTCCCTGAAGCTGGTCAAATAAATCATCAATACGAGGTAGGGGATATTTGTTCTTCACTGTTACTTTGTTCAATTGCCTGTAGTCAATGCACATTCTCATGGTGCCATCTTTCTTCTTCACAAATAGAACCGTTGCACCCCACGGTGACACACTAGGCCGAATGAACCCCTTATCTAGGAGTTCCTGAAGCTGATCCTTCAACTCTTTCAACTCCGCTGGTGCCATACGATACGGAGGAATGAAAATGGGCTGAGTTCCCGGCACCAGGTCAATACCAAAATCAATATCCCTGTCCGGCGGCATGCCCGGCATGTCTGTAGGAAAAATATCGGGAAACTCCCTCACCATTGGGACAGAATCAATGCTAGGAGTCTCGGCTCCCACATCCCTCATGAATGCCAAATATGAAAGATAACCCTTCCCAACCATACGTTGGGCCTTTAGGAATGAAATCACCCTGCTAGGAACATGGTCAGTTATACCATGCCACTCGATCCTCGGTACACCCGCTATAGCCAGAGTGACTGTCTTAGCATGACAGTCCAAAATAGCATGACACGGAGATAACCAGTCCATGCCCAAAATAACATCAAAATCCATCATGCTCAATAGCAATGGATCAACTCGGGTCTCCAGACCCCCAATAGTCACCAAACACGACCGATACATATGGTCTACAATAATAGTATCACCCATCGAGGTAGATACATGAACAGGTAAAGCAAGACACCCTCGGGTCGTACCCAAATAATGGGAAAAATATGAGGACACATAAGAATAGATGGAATCGGGATCAAATAAGACAGAGGCATCTCTGTTGCAGACTGAAATAATACCTGTAATGACAGTATCTGAAGCAATAGCATCTATCCTGCCCTGAAGAGCATAAAAACGAGCCTGACCACCGCATGATCGGCCTCCCTCTCTGGGGAGGCCCCTGGCTACCTGACCCTCACCCCTAGCTGGCAGGGCGGGTGCTGAAGAAACTGGACCAGAAGACGATGGTTGACCCCTCTACTAAGATGAGCTAGCAGCTCGACGAGGACACTGCCTCCACATATGACCAAACTCTCCGCACTCATAATAACTCCCGGGTGCTAGAGAATGAGGCTGAAAGGAACCTCTCGTGCCGGAGTGACTGGCTGATGCACTCGGCCTAGAAAAACCCTGAACAGATGGAGTACGAGATGAACTCTGTGCTGCAAGAGCGCTGAGGGATGGCTGACTCTGCTGAGAACCCTGATAACCACGACCTGAAGATGCTCCACGATACTCGAAACGAGCCGACTGAGCGGGCCTAAAAGAACGACCCCGAACCTGCTAGAACTGGCCCCTCGAAGGAGCGCCACTAAAACTACCAGAACCTCGAGGCCTCTTGGCCTCCCTTTCATCTCGATCCTGGCGGTGAACCGACTCAATATATCGAGCTATATCCACCACCTCCTCAAATGAAGCACCCAACACTCTCTCTCTAGTCATAAGGAGATGGAAATGATAGTTAAGGCCATCCACAAATCTCCTGATCCGCTCACGATCAGACGGAACCAGCCAAACTGCATGACGAGCCAACTCTGAGAACCTCATCTCATACTGAGATACAGTCATATCTCCCTGTTGTAGCCACTCAAACTGCCTACACAGCTCCTCCCTACGGGACCGCGGTACATACTTCTCCAAGAAGAGAGCAGAGAACTTCTACCAAGTCAAAGGTGCTGCACCAACCAGCCTACATCGCTCATACACCTCCCACCAAGTGAAGGCAGCTCCGATAAACTTAAAAGTAGTAAAATCCATACCGTTGGACTCAAGGATCCCGTTGTACGGAGCATACCCTGACACCTGTCAAGAAAACCCTGGGCATCCTCACCCTCAGCTCCACTAAATGTCGGAGGCTGGAGTCTACCAAACCTCTCGAGGAGACGCTGCTCGTCCTGAGGCATAACTGGAACCCTGAACTCCTACGCTGGAGCAACTGGATGAGTAGGAGGTGCTTCTGGAGTCTGTAATCCCTGCACTACCTGCTCAGGTGTGCGAGCAGCGGGGGTCTGATTGCCTCCCCCGACCTGTGAAGTAGATGTTGCTGCTGTGGTGGCTGAAACCACCTGAGCCAGGCCCGTGCAAACTGTCAATATCTGGGCAAATGTCTCCTGAAAACCCGGAATCACAATGGGAACAACTGTTGCCTGAGCTGGTGCTGCTGGAGCCTAGTCCTGAGCTAGGGCAACTAGAGGATCCACAGGTGCTGCACCTGCTGCTCTGCCTCTACCACGACCACGACCACGACTGCACCCACGACCTCTGGTAGCCTCAGTAGGTGGTACTGGTGGTCGTCCATCACGTCTGGTAGCTCGTGTCCTCACCATCTGTGAGAGAATAGAACAAAGAGAAGTTTAGTGCTTGGATCAACAAGTTCGCACGACAGAATTTCAAGAATGTGAGGTTTTCCTAAAAGGTTCTACAACCTCCCGAGGATAAGTACAGACATCTCTGTAACGATCCGCTAGACTTTACTAAACCAGCTCATGACTCGCGAGACCTAGTAACCTAGGCTTTGATACCAACTTGTCACGACCCAAATCCCAAACCCGGCCGTGATGGCGCCTCTCGTGAAGACAAGGCCAGTCCGAACAATGCCAATACCTCTTTTTAAGCAATTAATTAACATTTATAAATCCAAAACGCGTATTAAATAATCATAAAGCGGAAAATAGCGACAATCAGAAGGAAGCCAACCCGACACAGCCCAAACCGGGGTGTCACAAGTCATGAGCTACTACAGAGTTACTTTAAGTCTACAAAATAGAATATTCGATACAAGTCTGGAATAACTAAAATAACATGAAAATAGGGGAGTCAAGGGTTGCGGACGTCAACAGCTACCTCGATGCTCCGATCTCGCTGCATGGTCTGGGAAGGATGTCAGTGCTCAGGTGCGGGCTTTGCTAATCCTAAATCTGCACGCATGGTGCAGGGAGTAATGTGATTACTCCGACCCAGTGAGTAAAAAAAATTAACTTATAACCGAAGATAAGAAATCACATAACTTGCACAAAATAATTCTATATCAGGCAGTAAAAGCAGTAAAATAGTAGAACAGTACCGGATAAAAATGAAATCCCCTTTTTAAATAAATCCAATAAATCAGGTAAAACAATAAGTAAATTGAGAGTAGAAATTTGCCCCTGGTCCCAGTATCAATCACTCAGAATAGTATCAGCCCCTCGGGCTCAATATCACATCACTCAGAACAGTATCAGCCCCTCGGGCTCAATATCACATCACATGGGTACCCGCGCTCATTGGGGGTGTACAGACTCCGGGAGGGGCCTCTTAAGGCCCAAGCGCAATGTCAAGCCACCTCATGACATATAAAACAAGGCCTGAAAGCCTTCTCACATCACACTCGAGGACTAAAATCCTCCTCACATATCACTCGAGGCCTGAAAGCCTCCTCACATTACACTCGAGACCTGAAAGCCTCCTTACGTCACGCTCAAGGCCTGAAAGCCTCACTCAGTCCAGAAATATCATAAGCCCCTCGAGCATCAATAAAATAATAGTTCTCAGCCCAAACAACAGTGAAATATCAGTAAAGTCTCAAAATTCAATTAAAACGGCTGAGTTTGCAAAACAGTATAATCATTAGGACTTAGTTCAAATAACGTGTCAAAATAGTGAGGAAATAGTGATAACAATCCCCGAAGGGTTCAAATAATCGGCATCAAGCCCAAAATATGGAAATAAGCCCAAATCACGATGATAATCAAATCAGCTTAGTCAAATACGCGGTAAAATATCAAACGGGACGGACCAAGTCACAATCCCCAACAGTAAACAACCCCGCGCTCGCCATTAAGCGCGTATTTCACCTCAATATAGCACTAGGTTGTGCAAATCCGGGGTCTCAAACCCTCAAGATATCATTTACTATCATTACTCACCTCAAGCCGGCCAAAATCCTAGCTCGCTATGCCCTTGCCTCGCAAATCGACCTCCTCGCGCATCGAATCTGATCAAAACCACAACAAATACGTTACAATAGGCTAAGGGAACATAACCCAATCGAAAAGACTCGAAAATATCAAAAATCACAAAATTTGCAAAACCCGAACCTCGGGCCCACTTCTCGAAAAGTTAGAAAATTTACATCACCGGATTCCTTATCTCGCCACGAGTCTATACATATCAGGATTACCAAAATCGGAGTCCATTTGACCCCTCAAATTCCACTTTGAAATACCAAATTTTCAAGCCCTAGCCTTACCCTCTTTTGATGAATTTCCACAATTTTCTATGTTTATTCTACCATTAAATCATGTACTTAGGTCAAGGAACTCACCTCCAATCACACCTAGTCGAAATCCCCTTCAATTTCTATCTAAGAGCTCTCAAGGTTGCTCAAAAATGATGGAAACGAGACTTGGTTCGCGGATGAAATGTCTAATAAAAACCTTCTGCCTAGGCTTATTTTCCTCTATGCGAACGCGAGGGACCTCCCGCGTTCGCGATGCTAAAAAATCCTTCAGCCCAAAAATGCCACTCGCGAACATGGTCCAGCCCCCGCGAAAGCGAAGCTTTACTGACAACTCACTTCGCGAACGCGACATAACGGGCGCGAACGCGAAGGCTAAAATATCCCTATACTCAATTCCTTATACGCGTTCGCGCCTACAGCCACGCGAACGCGATGCCCACTCAGCTAAACCTCCGCGAACGTGGACCCACACACGCGAACGCGAAGAGTAATTCTTTAGCCTTCCAAGTTCCTTCTTCGCGAATGCATGACCCTTTTCGCGAATGCATGACCCTTTTCGCGAACGCGAAGGGTAAATTCTCTGCAACACATAACTGGAAAACCTACAATCTTCAAAGGCCATAATTGGTCCGATTGACCCTCCGAAATCACCCCGAGGGCCCCGAGACCTCAACCAAAAGCACCAACACATCCTAAAATATCATTCAAACTTGTTCCAATCATCAAAACACATCTAACAATGCTAAAACCATCAAATTACATCGGATTCGAGCCAAAGTTCTTCTAAAACTTCCAAATCACGCATTTGATCAAAAACCTGACCAAAACACCTCCGAATGATCTGAAATTTTGCACACGCATCTAAAATCACCTAACCAAACTACAGCAACTCTCGGAATTCCATTCTGACCCTCGGATCAAAACCTCACCTATCAACCTGAATTCGCCAAAATACTAAATTTGCCAATTCAAGCCTAATTCTACACCGGACCTCCAAAATCAATTCCGATCACACTCTTACGCCACAAATCATCCCCCGAAGCTAATCGAATCATCGGAAATCACATACGAACCCTCTAACTCAATAGTCAACGTCCGGTTGACTTTTCCAAAATAAGTCTTCCTTTAAGAGACTAAGTGTCTCATTTCCATCTAAAACCTATCCAATTCAACTCATTCACCCAAGACTCCTATAATGAAACATAAGGAAGCAGAAAATGGGGGAAACGGGGTGGTAACTCACGTGACGACGGGCCGAGTCATCACAGTAAATTCATCAACTGTTTAGTCTTAATGAAGACTAGTTGATGAAACTACTAATTCGGAAGTTGGTCAGGTGCCTTTCTCGAAAGATCATTTTCTGTATTGAAAATTTATATTGTTTAGTTCTTTTGTAAAATGATGTCACTTTGAAAGTTATGACTTTTCATAGAAAGATACGTTCGTACATTTTTGTATTGACATGATCGTTCATGAACGAATGTATTAATATGTTGATCTACAATAAGGTGAACCAACCGATGAACATGATCAAAATCTATTGCAAATTGGATTTGTTTCATGAATGAAGGTGTTATAATTTGTATATCATATAGACGTATGAATAAATAACATACAAATGCTTGAAAATGGCGGAGTGATTGCGAAATGTGTTTTATATTAAAAGGTTTGTGGCCACAACCGATGCCAATCATTCTAGCTGTTTTTATAATATAGTTCAATAATCTGATATGCAATTGAAAGTCGATACGTATTAGTCTACGACATAAGAAAGTTTGCATTGAACTTTCATGACAATGAAACGAGTTTTGAAGTATTTGAAATATATATCCCGAAATAATAGATGGGTATAGTGATGCAAATTAAATCACCGGTTCAACCGATTCTAAACAGTCGGTGGAGGAGCGATGTCTTGAAAATCGTCCAAACAAATGTGTATTGAACGCTCTACAGTGGAGACTGAGTTTATAGCCTTAGACAAAGCCGGTGAAGAAGTTGAATGGCTCCGGAATTTCTTGGAAGATATTCCATTTTAGCCAAACCTTTGGAGCCTATGTGTATACATTGTGATAGTTAAGCGGTAATAGGCAGGGCAAGGAGCGTTATGTATAACGAAAAATCTCGTCACATTCGATGGAGATACAATACCGTTAGACAACTACTCTCTAGTGGTGTTATCATGATTGACTACGTAAAGTCAAGAGATAACGTGTCGAATCCACTTATAAAAGGCCTATCTAGAGAGGCAATTGAAATATCATTGAAGGGAATGGGGCTAAGGCCTAGGACAAGTCATCATGGCGGTAACTCTACCTAGCAGACTGGAGATCCCAAGAGCTAAGTTCAAAGAGATCAAACAAAGTTATGAATGACGGTTCAACATTATCAAATAACTCAACCCATTCTCGTGATGAAGACAATGTTCAGAAATCAAGGTAAAGCATTAAGGCTTTTTGACGAGTCAATAAAGTTTAAAGCTTTTTAATGATTTTCTAAGTCTGGGAGGATATGACCAAATAGTGTGTCTATAGGATTACACGTTTAGAAATCACACAAGTGAGTGTTAAGTGTAAGCCGTTTTAAGGGGAATGAAAGTAAAGGCCCATTCTCTAAGCACTCATGAAACCAGGCGGTGTTCATGGCTGAAACGAACACAACCATGAGAACCAAAGACGGTTAAGGGTTAATTGTGTGACTTATGGTTGTCTAGGTATATATCAAAGTTCGACGGTTCAAAGATATAAAATCTATCAATTGGCCGAGTATATCCAACATAAGTTCACTACGAAAAGTTCAAAGGAAAACCTACTTATCCAGATGCGATTAATCCTTATTTATGAATCACACAGTATTTTCATGCATGTTTTTCCTCATATGACCATTCCCCATTCATGTGGGGGATTGTTGCGTTTTATTAAGGGGTGTGAATGGGAATGAAAGAGACACTTTTTAGATTGCACCTCTCCATATCACCCTTCCTTTGTCTATAAATTTAGAGGCTTGGCCTCATTTTTCAGACATGAAATCAGACATGAAAAATCTAAAATTTTCTCCCCTCTTTTCTACATTGTTGCATTATTTTCTAAATAAACATAAGTGTCAAGTGTGATTTGCTCCATTTGTTGAGTTCGCTGAAGTTCTATAATTTGAAGTGCCGCTATCACAGAATAGTTATTCCGTTCTATTCTGGGAGGAATTAATTTGGGCAACAGTGAGGGGATTAAATTTCTTAAGGACACACTGTGCATTCAATGGGTTCGGAATTATTTTACGTTTTATTTATTGAACTAACGTTTGTTTACTTTCCTGATTTTGAAGTAGTAATACCAACACCTTTTTCCCCAATTTTGCATCTTCCGCCCCTTTCCCCTTCGTTCTGTGTGTGTATGTATATAGCTGGGTAAGGGTAAGTCTTGGAGAGAGAAATTACACAAATGAAAAGTGTGAGAATGGGTAAGGGATAAGAGAGGGTACGTGTCTGCTTGGCAGAAAGAAAAGGTGTGAAAAAATCTAAAATATAGTGCAGGTGAGGATAACATTTAAAATTGTGTCTCGGTGATCAAGAAGGAAAAAAATTAGTTATGCAAGGTGTCAATTTTTCCTTAGTGCTCTTTTTTGTTAATTTTTCTTTTCTTGCTGATAAGTAAATAAAATAAAATATACCCCTAGTAACTCCAAAAATAGCAAGGTAGAAATACTACATGCTCAATATTTATTTGTTGAAAAACCTCTAACTTAAAAATTGCACTAAATTAAATAAAATTATATCTTTTTTTTTGGGGGGAAACTTTTCTTCTTTGTAAAATAAAGATAATTTATACTAAAATGTGACTCTCTTTTTTTATCATTTTTAATTTGCTCAAATAAAACCTATAAAAAATAAACACAAAACTAAAATATGAAGATTATACTTTTAAAAAATTGACATACTAAAAAGTGGCAAAAATTTCAAATATGGTCAAATATTAGGTGCTCACAGGATTGAGAAAAAAATTGAGGAATCAGTTTTATATATTTGTACTTTGCTGTAAAATATAAAAAGTAACTATAAATAATAATTTTTTTAAAATATTTTAATTTATAATAAATAGAATGCATTATTTAGCTATAGCATGTAAAATTTTCTTATATTAATTAGCTTGCTTTGAAATAAAGAAAAGAAAGTAGAATTAATGGAAATAGTTATTAATCCAACAGATTAAATTAATTACAGCCGACGAATGTATAATATATATTTCATATAGAATATGAGTTTAATTAGTGTATAATATACTAGCTAAAAAGATAAATAGTGAATCCAATCGCCTGTTTAGGTAAATATTCAAATGCCAATAGCAATCTTATTTTGATTCACGGCTCTTTGGTTAATTTTTCTACTATATGCATTTTCTCCAACGGCTTTGATATACATAAAAGAACCATATCTGATTCGCTACAGTACTTTGTTCACACTTCACCCCAAAAAAATAGCACATGCTAGTTAGTTTTTGCACTGGTCATTAAAAAATAGCCAGAGTTTGCAAAGTCATTGAAATATAGCCACTATTTTGCTACAACAAGGAAAGTTCCACCATAATATACCGGATATTGGTGCACCTGTGTATAAACTTCCAGCATATTATGCTAGAGATCCAACACGCGAAAAGTTCCAGTATAATATACTGGAGATTGCAGCACGTGTGAATGAACATCCAGCATATTAGGATGAACTGGTATATTATACTGGAACTCTAGTATATTATGTTGGAAGTTCAGTATATTATACTGGAATGCTGGAATATTTTCTGAATTTTGAACAGTGTTTTCGTTCAGATTTATCTTTACATGAAAAGTGGCTAAATTTCGATTACTTTTGAAATTGTGGCTTTTTTAAATGATGTAGAAATAGCGTGAGATAGCCACTTTTTAATATGGTATTTAGTTTTTATCCAGTATTTTAAAGCTGAGCAAAAATAGCCACTACTCTATTAAACTTAATACGAAAAGACGTTTTTACTCTTTCTTCATGAGGGCTGTGTAAATATTAATGACATGGTGTCTTAAAATTTACACTGCACACATGAAGTTAAGGACATCATGTCCTTAACATTTACACTGCATATATGAAGTTAAGGACATGACAAGACACTTTGTCCTTAATGTTTACACTGCATCCGTGAAGTTAAGGACAATATGACCTCAATATTTACACTGCACACATGAAGTTAAGGACACCATTTCCTTAACATTTACACTGTACATATGAAGTTAAGGACCTGAGGTCCTAAAGTTTAACAACAGAAGCTGCAAATACAAGTTAAGGACATTATGTCCTTAATATTTACACTGCACACATGAAGTTAAGGACGCCATGTCCTTAATAATTACACTGCACATATGAAGTTAAGGACATGACATGATACTTTGTCCTTAATATTACACAACATTCATGAAGTTAAGGACACCATGTCCTTAATATTTACACAGTACTCATGTCTAACACATGGGTGTTTTCGTTCGAGCGGATAAAAATTATTAAGCACTCGCTAAAGAGTAAATACATTTTAAATAGTGGCTAAAGAGTAAAGACATATCTAATTAGTGGCTAACTGTGCACTTCCTCCATCAATGACTACTTATAAATCTAACTATTTTTTAATTTCTCTTCATAAAAAAGTGATGAAGTTGGAGGATCGAAGCATTTAACTTTTAGCCTAAATTCGTGTCACGACCCAAAATCCACGAAGGGTCGTGGTGGTGCCGGACACCGTTGTCAGGCAAGCCAACTAGAATACTTAATTTAAATTCTCGTTATAATAATTTTGAAAATATTTCTTTTATACAATTTAAAAAAGACTCAGTATATTCCTCTGCATGAATAATAAAATATTTAAACAACTTGTAAGATCTCCGAATGAATCCAAATACATCCCCAGAACCTGGTTTCACAAGTACATGAGCAACTACTGATAAGGAAAATAAAATACAACCTCAGTCCAAAATACGGTGGACAGGGAATAAAATACAAAGACTGAAAGGAACTACACTAGCTGCGGTCAACTCGAGTGATGCAGCTCACCTAGTCCCAGAAACATCCGTGCTGCTACGCCCAGTAGGCCGCTAGAGGTATATATACCTGTGCAACAAAAATGCACAGAAGTGTAGTATGAGTACGTAATCAACGTGTACTCAATGAGTATCCCGCCTAATCTCGAAGAAGTAGAGATGAGATGGTCAACTTCGACACTCATTAGAGGTCAATTAATAATATTCTATAAATGCGAGGAAAAATCATGGATTTATATAATAGTTGAAATTCGCGAAGCCAGAAAACAGGTAAACACCTTCAACAATTAATCAAGGGCTTCAAAGGTTTATTCTTTATTACCTTGTCAATTTATCTCAAGCCATGAAGGGCAAATTTCACATTTAAAAATTCCTAAACGACAAATAACATGCGCAAATCACACCGAGGCGACGGCCCAATCCAACAAGAATGTAAACTGTGCACTGCCGAGGGTCGAGCGGCCCGAACCAATAGATGCATCTGTTTAATCTGCCGAGGCGTTCGGCCCGTTCCATAAATAAATACATACTCTGCTCATGAATCATGCATGCGACGCAGGTACACATAAAATACATGCTCAAGTAGCCAATTAGGAATTCATCGGGGCTATTTATCCAAATAAGATAATTTTTCTTTTTAACAATTCAGGAAAAATGATGTTTAATCTCCTTTTAAATTTATTTACTAATCAAGGGTGATTTAAACAATTCAAGCTATCAATGGGTTCGTAAATAATTCTAAGTATAACATGCTTATGTGTCCTAACTACCCGGATAATAGCATAATAGTAGCTACGCACGGACTTTCGTCACCTTGTGCGTACGTAGCCCCTACAAATAGGAGTATATAATCAATTATTACACCTATGAGGACATTTCCCTCTTACAAGGTTAGAAAGGAGACTCACCTTGCTCTGATGACTCATAGCCGACATTCTACATTCTTCCGAAGGCTTGAACCAACGCACAATGCACCAAAACTAGCCAATTAACGACAAACTAATGAGAACATGCTCAAATACTTGTTAACAATTCAAATTATACAAATTTCCAACTCCGCTTAGTGAAATGACAAAAATGCCCTCGGGCCCACGTGCCCGGATTCCGAAATTTCTCGAAGATAAAGATTATCCATGACCTTAGGAACTCAAATATATAATTTTCTCTAAATTCCATACTCAAAATCGTGGCTAAATTCCAAGAATATAATTTTCTAGATTTTCTATCAAAACCTCAATTTTTATACAAATTTTCATGCCCAAATCCTTACAAAATTGATGTATTTAACTCAAAATAGGTCGGGATATCTTACCTTATTATTGATGACGAAAAACCTCTCTTGAAGCTCCCCAAAATCGCCCCAAGCCATGAAAAATGAGGGAAATGAACCCAAATCACGATTTAAAATACCCTTGCTGCCTCCAGGTACCTTCGCTTCTGCGGAACCATTCCCGCTTCCGCGGTCCCGCTTTTGCGGAAAAGATTCCGCTTCTGTGGTCCCTGGGCTACAACCCATTTTCGCTTCTGCGATGAGCCCACCACTTCTGCGGTTCCGCTTATGCGGATATAGAGCCGCTTCTGCTGTCCTGGGCTGCCTCCCCTCTAACCGCTTCTTAGGCTTTTTCCTCGCTTCTGCTGTGACGCTTCTGCGGTCCCATTTTCGCAGAAGCGGAAATACCAGCAACCAGCAAACCTCAGCCTTCTCAAAAATCTATTTTCGATTCGTTAACCACCCAGAATCCACCCGAGGCCCCCGGGACCTCAACCAAAACCACCAACCAATCCCAAAATACATTACGGACTTGCTCGAGGCTTCAAATCATATCAAACAACGCTAAAACCATGAATTACACCCCGATTCAAGCTTTATGAACTTTGAACTTTCCAACTTCTATTTCCGATGTTTAAACCTTTCAAATCACGTCCGATTGACCTCAAATTTTGCACACAAATTATATTTGACATTATGGACCTACTCCAACTTCCGGAATCGGATTCCGACCCCGATATAAAAAAGTCCACTTCCGGTCAAACTTCTCAAAAACCTTCAAATTTTTATCTTTAGCCAAATGGCTTCAAAATGGCCTACAGACCTCCGAATTTACTTCCGATCGCGCTCCCAACTCCAGAATCACCATACAGAGCTACTCCCAGTCTCGGAATCCCAAACGGACATTGATAACACTGAAAATCTCTTCAAGCCAAACTTATGAAATTCCTTCTAAGATTCCAACTTCCACAATAGGCACCAAAACGCTCCCAAGTTATCCAAAACCCGATCCGGGCACACGCCCAAGTCCGAAATCATCATACGAACCTGCTGGAACCTTCAGATCCCGATTTCGAAGTTGTTTACTCAAAATTCCAATCCTAGTTCATTTCTTTCAACTTTAAGCTTCCGAAATGATAATTCTCTTCCCAAATCAACCCCGAACTTCCCGAAATTCAATTCCGACCACGCGTACAAGTCATAATTCCTGAAATGAAGCTGTTCATGGCCTCCGACTGCTGAAAGGAGCTCTAGTACTCAAAACGACCGGTCGGGTCTGTCACACCTCCTTTTCTACGATTTTTAATACACCCCGTGAAGAGCGTAAAGGAGTTTTTCCAATTAAAGGACAGTCAGAATGGGATTTATTATTATTTATTCAGAGCCTCCACTTGGGAGATTAATGGTGTCCCAAGTCACCGGTTGAATCCCGAACCGAGAAAATTTTAACTCTCTTAACAGTCCGCGAACCAGAAATCCGGATAAGGAATTCTGTTAACCCGGGAGAAGGTGTTAGGCATTCCCAGATTCCGTGGTTCTAGCACGGTCGCTCAACTGTCATATTTAATTTTATCTGATTTCCATATATGTTCTATTCTTACGTGCCTTTTGTTAATAACCCACTTTTATTTTTTTATTATTAATTATTTGTACAAGAATTACAACGTTGTGAAAACACATATCGAACCACGCCGTACCAGTACGCCCGTGGCTTTTAACACATTTCGACTTCGTTGAAATTTGGATTTGGGTCACATAAATGTATACCCGTATTTAGGAAAGTATTATTATTATCAATCGCGCCTAACGCATCTAACTTTGTTTAACTTTGGGAAAGACCGTGAAATTCGCTAAACGGTCCTTCCAATTCTAAGTATTTTTGAATTGATCATTTATTGAGGGCCCTGCAATTTTATTCTTTAATTGTGGCAAGGCTCATCTCATTTATATTATTAAAGGGCAATCCTAAAGAATCTATATTCCTTATTGGTTTCTCTCCTTAACTCAAAGCAAAGAACCCAAATTAATTCGACCATTTTATTATTGTAACAATCTTCAATTTTAAATTTTAATAGGCCCAATATTCATGCATTGTTAAAAGTCTATAGAAAACAGGCCTTGGACAAGCCCAAGCCTTCACAGGTCAAGCTGATTATTATCACGGGCTTGTGTTAGGTGAATCAAAGCCCAAAATCATATTAGGCCAATAAGCCTTACACTAATCTGAAACTTAACACAAATACTGATTGAAATATGATGAATTGACTTTTTAAATTACTCTAAGTGTATTCAATGATATTGCAGAAATTAACGAAGCAGCCTTTAAATTTTCGTGTTCTTATTCGTTTGTTTATCTATTTATTTGTAAATTCTAAACATTAGCGAAATAGGATCTAACCAAAACATAGTTAAAAAATCAAAACAGACATAAATTGAACTACTGAAAACGTTATTATCACTGAACAAACATCTGAAATTGCTACTTTAATTATTAACTTCTTCAATCAAAGTTAAACTAATCTAATCAAGGTATACTGGAATCAGTAACCTGCTTCCAGATTTATTTATAGACTAACTGTTCGAACTATTTTAAATCCACTAGATTCACTAGATTCTAAAATTCTATTAGAGTACTATTACAAATCCAATATCATCTCTAATCTAATATAAAAGTAAACAGTCCGATATTTATAGTCCAATACAAGTTCAATTAATCCTAATGAATACATATAACCACTGCATCTAAACAATCTAATTAGATTACAACTCGTTTATCAACTAAGCTTCAGAATAACAATCAGATTCTCGTTTTCATTGCTCAAAACTTGAAATACAGCAATAGAAACAACTGTGTACCTGGAAAATGAATGAAATTGATGAGATTCTAGGTCAATTTGTATAGTAACAGGAATCAGCAACAGAAATTCAACAACAATTCAACCACAGCCTCAATCAACTCCAGATTTTAACCACAGCAATGACAAATCAACAGAAAACCAAGCACTTTGACTAACGCAATGCAATTTCAACAACACTTGACAATCAGAACCAAACAGCCTTCAAATTGATTTGAGAACTAATGAAACAGTGGAATTTTTGAACTTTTCTATTGTTTTTGGTATTTTTTGAGTTTTGGAAATGGTGAATTTTTGAAAGTAAAGATCTAGAATTGCAGAAATATTTCAGGGAGATTTCAGATTGCCAAACTTTTTCAATGAGGCCTATGGATGCCTATTTATAGAGTTTAAAAGGGAGGGAAATTCAAACTTTGTTAATTACAAAGTAGTCCCTCTTTTATTTCAATTTTATCCTTATTGTTTATTAGTTATTCGATTACTAACCCTTTATTTATTAGAAATTGTATTAGATACCCCATCTAGAATCTTCTATCTTGGTATATTTCCTATCTTACCCTCACTTCAATTCAAAATTTTCTAAATTACCCTTTTCTTGTGCCCATATTACCCCTACTTCCTAAGGCTTATTACCCTTAAACCTTTTGTTGTGCCCAAATTACCCCTGAATCCCAATCAAATTTACCAAATTCCCTACTGCCCTTTACCCTTTTACCCTTTAAATTTGATTTATTTTACAAAATTACCCTAATACTAATTTTCAGAATTAACTATTAGTTACTTATCAAAAATGAAATATAATCAGAAACTTAGTTAACAATCAGCTATAACCAATCGAACAGTTAATTCAAACTAATTATTATCAATTCAACTCCTAAAACTAACAAGTAACAAAATTATTTCTAACAAAATATCAGAATCAAAATTTTTTTTAAGAACTAACAGTTAACAGAATCGAAAATTCAGAAGCCAACAAAAATCTAATTTTATAAACCCTAATTTACTAATCAAGTTACTTATTAAAATCCTATTTTGACATCAAAATTTAAATCTAAAAATATCAGAATCTAATTTTTAAAACCCTAAAACTAATATTCAAACATTATATTGTTATTATCAAGATTTAATTTCCTAGTTAAAAACTAAAAGAACAAATAACAAAACAAAAGAACTCATGCAAAAAGGAAAAGAAAAATAAGTGCAAAAAGGAAACTTAGCTTTTTTTTCCAGACTTTCTACTTTTCTTTTTCTCTCTTTTTTTAGTTGAAAGCTTTCCAAGACTTCAGGGGCCTTGGATATCATTTTCTTGGTTTTTAGTCGCCGGCAGACCTTTGAGTTTTGATTTGAGCTTTGTCGGTGACTTTTAAGACTTGAAAGTTTCAGAACTGGGCTAAGGACGTCAAGGGGGATCTTTGCTGTGATTTTGGAACGATTTGAGTGAAGTAGTGTTCGCCGGAATTAGGGTTCTGGCGACACTCTTTTATTTATTCGAGAACAAGGACACTGTTTCGAGGGAAAAGAATTAGAGGGGTGGAATAAGGAGGTCTAGATGATTCTGGGGTGTTATTGGTAGGCCGGTTGGTGGAGGCGGCGTCTCCTGCCGGTAGGGTTCCGGCGGGGACTGGAGAGGACACAGGGGCCGCTAGGGTTAGACGGAAGGAGAAGATATGAAATGATTTTAGAGTTGTATGTATATGTGATATATTAAAAGACCATTGATGATCTTGAACCGTTGGATCACATAGATTAACGGCTCAGATTCATTGGGCCTTGAAACGACAGCGTTTGATTTTAATAAAAATGCAACCTAGTCCGTTAGATCAATCAAATGAACGGCCTAGATTGAAGTTACAATACAGTGTCATTTTACTTATCAGTGGTCTGTGTTATGTGACCGTTGGATCGTTAATTTCAATGGTCCGGATCAAATGTGATTAAACGGGGTCGTTTGGACTTCCTGGGCAGACCGGGTAAAATTCTTTTTGGTCCTGGGCATTTCCTGGTTTTGGGCTAGTAATTATTCCGATTTTTTAGCCCAAATCTTATTATTTTGTATTTTTGTATTGTATTTTCTTTTGTATTTTCTTTTTCTTTTGTATTTTTGTATTTATTTTTTGATTTTATTAAATTGTTAAACTAATTAATTTCTAGAATTTATTCAACATCTATTTTATAGTAATTTTCAATTAAAACATTAAAAGGCTATTTTTTTATTTTCCTTAAATTGTTTCAAAAAGTGAATTAATACTAAAAATAAAAAAAAAATCCTAATGCATATGCATATTTTTTTTTGTATTTTTAATATAAATTATTATGCAACTAATTAACACAAAAATGCCAAAAATATCAACAAATAATGAAAAATCATTTTGTTTGGATTTTAAGAATAATTTGCTTAGGGCAAAAATCACGTGCTCACAACTGCCCCTCTTTGCTCGAAAATACGAAGAGTTTTCGTGCAAAGACAAGTGAGCGGTAATGAGGGATTTTTGCCCATTCGCATATTCCATGTGAAGCATTTTGAAAAGCTTGACCGCACCCTGCTTCAGAGGTTGCCTACATATCCCGGGCTAAACAGGAATCAGGTCAGTGTAGTTCAGGAGTGTCTGGTAGCTGGGACTACCAGAAAGCTGTGATTTCACTGCTGTTGATTGCTGTTACTGCTTGCTGACCCCCTTATTATACCATGTAAAGATAAAAAGAAGCTAGCCTAAGCTATGCTCTATAATTACAAAAATCCTATCTATGCCTGGTATCTTGTGTTCTTGTATTGCCTTGATCTTGCATCTTGTATTCTTTTAATGGAATTCTGGTTATTGCCTCGACTGTGTTTTGAAATATGTGTCCATTCTTCAGGTGGACTCCTGCTTGCGATTGCTTGAAAAAGTATTCCCTTGTTCATCAAGTGGGCTCCTGCTTGCGATTGCTTGAAAAAGTATTCCCTTGTTCTTCAGGTGGGCTCCTGCTTATGACTACTTTGAGAAAGTATTCCCTTGTTCTCCAGGTGGGCTCCTGCTTACAATAAAATAGACAACCAAAGAAAATTTCCTGCCCCAGTATGGTGACTGGGCATGTCATGTTATCAAATATTAAAATTTAAGGCTAGAATTTGGATTGTACTTCCCTTGTTTTCCAGGTGGGTACCTGCTTACTGCATTTAAAAAGATATTCCCTTTGTTCTTCAAGTGGGCTCCTGCTTGCAATTGCTTGAAAGGTATTCCCTTGTTCTTTCAGGTGGGTTCATGGTTGCTGACTTTGAAAAGTATTCCCTTTGTTTTTCAGTTGGGCTCCTGGTTACAACAAATACACAAAACAAGGAAAATTTTCTGCCCCAGATTGATAACTGGGTGCATGGTGTTACTGAATGTTAATTGAGAGATAAGAGTTGTATTATACTTCCCTTATTTTTCAGGTGGGTGCCTGCTTGTTGCATTTTGGAATGTATTCACTTGTTCTTCAGGTGGGCGCCTGCTTGCTGAATTTGAAATGTATTCCCTTGTTCTTCAGGTGGGTGCCTGCTTGCTGAATTTTGGACAGTGTTCCCTTGTTATCCAGGTGGGTTCCTGTCTACAAAGAAAATTCTTTCCGCTCCTGTTTTAATTAAAGAACAATTTGTTAGTATAAAATGGTGGTTAGCTGCTGGCATTCTTGTTGGCCATGCTCCCGCTTCTGAACTTGCTCCGACTTGCTTCTTTGCACTTGTTTTAACTTTCCATGATTTCTCGGCTAACTTTCAAACTTTATGATCCTGATG
>MU702027.1:0-25689 GCA_026770625.1 Nicotiana glauca | reverse complement strand
GATATTTTACCTCGCGGATTGACCCAATTTTTAACAATTTTTGGACCTCATCTTGAATTACTTGATTTTTGAAAGCCCCTTGCTTTCTTTTCTTTTGCTTGATTGGAATAAAGGATGGGTCCTCGTTGAGTTTATGAGTCATCACGTCCGGTGGTATACCTGTCATATCAGCATGTGACCAAGCAAAACAGTCCACGTAGCTTTTAAAAATTCAATTGACATACCTCGCATGTCGGGATTTAGATTGGCTCATACGTAAACTTTTCTTTCAGGCCATTTCTCAAATAGAACCACCGATTCGAGTTCCTCTATTGTTGTTTTAATGTTCTCATTTTCTTTAGGTTCTTGAATTACATCCGGTCTTGAGTCTAAATCCATTTTTTCAGTTGAAGTTTGATTGCTGACGCCCCCAACTGTTTCCTATAATTGCTATTTCTCTTTACTCACGGTACTCGTATCTGTTACTTCATTGATACTCCTGGTTGTTTGTTGATCCCCTCGAATTTGACATATCCCCCAGGGTGATGGAAACTTAATAACTTGATGTAAAGTTGATGGAACAACATCCATATCATAGATCCATGGTCTCCCCATAATTATGTTGTAGGCCATTTCCATATCAACTACCTGAAATTTAGTTTCTTTAATAACACCTGCAGCATAAGTTGTTAGAATTACCTCACCTTTTGTTACCACGCTTGAATTGTCGAAGCCTGACAAAGTATGTGCCTTTGGTATCATTTTATCTTCAGCTTGCATTTCCCGCAATACCCTTAGTAGAATGATATTTACAGAACTTCCTGGATCAATCAAAACTCGTTTTACATCAGTGTCATGTATAAGTAAGGATATTACCAGTGCATCATTGTGAGGAGTAATCACTCCTTCCGCATCTGCATCATCGAAGTTTATGCTCTCATGTTCTAAGGTTTGCCGTACTCGCTTCCCATGTGTGATCGTCATTTTAGAAACCTTATTTGAAGCCGTATACGTTACTTCGTAAATATCCTCTCCTCCACTGATGACATTCACTGTTCTCTTAGGTGATGGTGGTTTTGGTGGCTCCTGCCTATTTTTCATGTAAGCTTGTTTTCCCTTCTCACTAAACAGCTCTGTGAGATATACTTGCTTCAGTAGATGGTCTACTTCACTTTGTAGGAATCTGCATTCTGATGTTTTATGCCCGTGGTCATTGTGAAACTCGCACCAATGGTCCGGGTTACGTTTGTTTGGATTTGACCGCATCTCTTTTGGCCACCGTACCTTGTCTCCCATACTCCTTAGAACAGCTACGAGCTCTGAATTAGTTACGTTGAAATTATAGCCACCGAATCGTGCCTTTAAATTTCTATCGTCATCTCGTGGCTCTTGATTACTTCGATTATCTCTGAACCTGGATGAAGACCCGGTCTCCCTGTCTCTTGGCCTTTGATTGTATCATTGATTATTCTGTTTCGATCGTGAATCCTTTCTTGCAGGTCCCATATATGGATCGTACCTATTCTTACCTGATCTTTTTTCAGCTTCTGACCTTCTGGATCCGCTCCTTTCTTCACGATGGTACTGAGGTACGGTATCCTCTTCAATTTTGAGTTTTGTACTGTACCTGTCATAAACATCGTTCCAAGTGGTTACGGGAAATTCACGAAGGCTTTCTTTAAGCCTTCTCGTGGCTTTCGAACTTTTGTCGTTCAAATTACTTGCAAAAGCTAAAGCAGCCCAATTATCTGGTACACGGGGTAAAGTCATTCGTTCGCGTTGAACCTATCAACAAAATCTCTGAGCAACTCTGTGTCCCCTTGTTTAATTTTAAAGATTTCCTCCATTCTTTTCTCAACCTTTTGTGCTCTTGAGTGCGCTTTAATGAAAGAATCTGCAAGCTCAGCAAAAGAGTTTATAGAATTTTTAGGCAAAAGAGAATACCAGGTTAGTGCACCCTTGGTGAGTGTTTCTCCAAATTTTTTGACCAATACAGACTCAATCTCCT
This sequence comes from Nicotiana glauca, assembly GCA_026770625.1. Classification (NCBI taxonomy): domain Eukaryota; kingdom Viridiplantae; phylum Streptophyta; class Magnoliopsida; order Solanales; family Solanaceae; genus Nicotiana; species Nicotiana glauca. Next base: position 23,702 of record MU702027.1, on the reverse strand, counting down.
ACTTGGTTAAATCATTTCCTTTGACTCCTGTAGTAAACGCCGTCACATGGTCACGTGGGTCGGTTGTGCCTTCATATTTTGAAATGTCAGGCATTTTGAACTTTTTAGGGATTGGAAGGGGAGCAGCACTCGGTTTCCAAGGTTGTTGTGAGTATTTATCCGCATCTATTCCTTTGATTATTGGGGGAACACCAGGTATTTGCTCGATGCGCTCGTTTTGTTCTTTGAGCTGTGTCTGCAAAGTTAGTACCAAATTTTGTAAATAATAATTATTTATATTACCTGGATCCACTTCTCGTGGTTCACTGGGGGTTCCTTCATTTGTGTTAACAAGGCCAGAACGAGGATTCTCCAGTGTATTATTATTAGGTGAAGGTGTAGGCGGCGCAACAGGTAACCAGCTAACTAGCGCTTGAAGAGCTTGGCTAACCCGTGCATCAATTATTCTTTGCAGAGCTTCCTCTGGACCCTCAAAATGTTCTGATTGCTCTTGCTTATCAGCATGTGATTCTGGTGCAGACGTACCTTCACGAGATTGACGTGGAGAAGTTTGAGGGGAAGGAACTATGTTAATGTTGTGCAAATCCCCTTGACCCTGATGGATTTGATTTTCAACAGCATTGTTGTTGTTGTTGTTATTGTTGTTTGACATGATGTTAACAATGGGTAGAATGTAACTTCAGAAAGAATAGATTATCAGATTTCCGGTAACGGAACCAATTTGTTTAACCAAAAAATAATAATTTGATCAAAACTAGAATTTAAGATAAGAAATCGGGTTACTAATAATCAAGAGACCAAAAAGAATAATAGGCTTTCTGAGAATAAGAATAAGCAGTAAAGAAATTTGTATTTCAATATGAAGTGGATGATATTTCGTGTCCTTACAAATGATTAGATCTCCTCCTTTTATAGCTAATAAGGAGTAACGACTCACTTCCTTAGTCTAAATAAGAATAATAACGGACATTTAATGAGACGTTACACAATCATTGCTATTAAATACCAGTTTACTAACGTATTCGGCATTTAATACTGTATTTGGACTACTTTTCATCATCAGATTCATATCTTTTGAATCCTTACGAATCCCTGGTCTTAAATGCCTTATTTAGATATGAGATACGGATCTGAATTGCACCCCGTGCCTATTTTGAGTTCTTCTTCTCGTGTCTTTCGCTTCTCGCGTCTCTCAATTAATTATTGCCTGTTGACCTTTTGACCAATCTATATGTCATGCCACGTCATCTTTAATATAAATTCAGTTTTTTCCCAATACAACAACGAAGCAGCAGCGGCTGCGGCTGTCCGCCGCTACTGGTTCCAGGTGGTCGACGGACTGGAACTGGTCGTGGACTGTTTAGCAGAAGCAGATGAGGTTCGTTTGGTTGCTTCAGGTAGGTTTGACGTGGGGTGGTCGACGACGGAAGGCTGTTGGTGGTCGTTTGGGCAGTGAATGTGACGGAGATGGCGATGGTGAGGAGTTGGACTGGGGTGGGTTTCCCGGCGAGTTTCGACGGATGGGGAAGGGTTAGGGGTCTTAGGGTTTTCCGTTGTTTCCTTTGAAAAATGAAGAAGGAGATGATGAGCCTTCTATGTCTCACTGTAGTGTCCGTCTGTATTGTGTATCTCCCCTTCCTAATGTCCAACCCCTCCTCTTATTCTTGTAATATGTATATGTATTTTCTGTCTCAAGAGTTCCCCACGTGAGAGACCAAGGGTAATGGGTCTTCACGTGGGTTCAAGAGTGATGGGTCTCATGGGGTTATGTGTTCAATGTCTAGGGTTTTGTCCGTGTCCCCCACGTGTGTCCCCCACGTGTGGTGGGCTCGGATTGTTATGGGCTAGGTCCGAAAATTAGGCCTAAAAACGGGTAGTTTGAACCAAAATATTATTCTTTGTCCGGAATCGAGAATAAGAACACGATGTTATTTAATTAATCATACGTAAGCAAAATAACTATTAAAATGAGACTAACAATTAAAACAAAACTGCGTTTTTTGTAATTTTCGTTTTATATAAAGATAAAAATATAAAGTACTATTTTATATTTTTAAAAGATTAAAATGGCTACAAAATATTAATAAAACTATTTTTTGTAATTTTTGAAATTATATAAAGATTAAAAATAAGGTGCTATTTTTGTATTTTTCAAGTTTATGAGAAATACATGAACTAAAATTTATATATCTTTTTTTTGTATTTTTTTATTTTTGTAATGAAAATAAAGTGAAGGAGTCAAAATTAGCTGAGATAGCTATATTAGGCCTAAACTAAATATTTTATGCTAAAAATATAAAAAATCTTGGGGAGGGTAAAAAATCACACGTCTACACTAATTACTATATCCTCCATATTTAGGGTGTTGGGGTCGCAAGCAGGTATAAAATTAGATACGACTAATCGTACGAATAACGCGGTATAATAGCTAATCATTTTAACAAGTTAAGCCTTTCCATGATGGCCTGTGTTAATTCCTGGTATGAACAACGACTTTAAATCTGATAGACGCATGAACTTGAGTTGATAATTTTTGGTTAGTATAAAGGCTTGGAGTAAAAGTCAGAGAATAATGTTCATTTCATTGAGGTAGTTCATTCAACTTGATGGTTTACAATTTTTAGTAAATACTTGTGCACATTGAATTGAAGCATTGTTTAATTTAACTGCTAGGGCTCAACAGCCCCCTTTTAAATAAAGCGTATGCTTCGGGGCCAAAAATGAATGGCCCAGGCTTGGGTCTGATATGCATATCTGTTTGAGGGCTGGGCCCGTGCCTGTGAATGGTCCATTTCGTGCTGGGCTTGGATTACGATTCCTTCACGCATACTGTTTGGAGTTTGCAGATCTAAATGTAGTATGCTTAAATGATAATAACTAGTTAGGTTTTATTTCATTATTAATAGAAATTATAGCTTGCTTTAGGACGCCCTTTAAAACAAATGAGATGAGCCTCGCCGAATAAAGCACATAAATTGCAGGGCCCTCATAAATGTATACTAAAATACTTAGATTTTGGGACGGGCCATTTAACGAATTTCACGGCCTTCCCAAAATAATAATGTGCTAGTATCTTTAGGCGCGTTTTTAATAATTTACTTTCTTAAACTCGGATGCACATTTATGTGACCCAAATCCAAATCTCAACGGAGTCGAAATATGTCAATAACCACGGGTACATTGATGTGACGTGGTTCGAGATGTGTTTTCACGACGTTGCAATTCTCATTAAAAATACTAATAAAGCGGTAAATAATCTCTAAAATTGCACTATAGGATAACATGTATTAAAATCAGATATTAAGACATTTATAACAGTTTAAGCGACCGTGCTAGAACTACGGGATCCAGGGGTGCCTAACACCTTCCCTCGGGTCAACAAAATTCCTTACTTAGAATTTCTGGTTCGTAGACTTCACTTGGAAAGTCGAAAATTTCCTCGATTTGGGATTCAAGATAAACCGGTGACTTGGGACACCAAAAGCCAAACCTTTCCCAAGTGGCGACTCTGAAATAAATAAATTATCCCATTTCGAATAATGTCACTTAAATTGGAAAAATTTCCCTCATACATTTATCCTCTGGGTTAGGTGCGTAAAAAAGGAGGTGTGACAAATGTTACTATCAACTCTCTGCTAGATCTCTCTAAACGTTCGCCACATTTTCAAAGTTTACATTTAGAGATATTATCATTAACTAGGTTTAACTCTTTATTACATAAATGCAATAGTTTAACCAAAGTCATATTTCTTGGTCGAACAATCTTATCCCTCGTTTAGTTACTTATCCTGAGATGAGTATCCAGGATTAAAAATAGTACCGACATAACTTATATCTGCTAAAGGTAGAATACTAATCTCAGGACAAAGTAGTAAAATGGACAATCCCAAAATTAATGTAACATATCAAACAATTAATAAAACATAATATTATAATACTTAATCATATTATAACTAATCACCGCATAATTATAACTTGTCTTCGAACCAAATGACACCTTATAGACTAGTTTCAACTAGTTTTACTCGTGATGAACAATTATACTACTATATATGCGGTTATCTTTCAACTTTTAACTATGATATTGTAAAAAGCCGTTGTTACCAACTTATATAAAAATGAAATTCTTAACTAATATAAGGTTGCTTCCCCTTAGTCACAAACTCTTACTAAAAGTTCAACAACAAACTGTTGCGGCCAAACGCACACGTAAGTATACGCGGGCGTCAAGTAATAAAGTGACTAAAAGTCGGATGTCGAACCCACAAGGATTTATGATTAACTATTAACTAAATTAGACTATCCTACTTATATATACAAGAATTAAACCTAGAAGTAATTGATTCTAAACTAATTAAATAAAGAATATAAATAATAAACTTTTAACAAAGAGAAAGAGCAGATATTTATGATATCAATGTAATGAAAACGATCTAGGGTTATGGGCTATCTAATATTCCTATTGTATTTTTCAATTGAATTGACTAACTAATTATCTAGTTTATTGGTTGACATGGTTAATATTGCTCATAACAATCTGTCAAGTTCTTACTCGCCTATTCAAGCTAACCTAACTCCTATATATCTATGGAATTAGAATCAACAAGAACGCATTTATAATTCCTGTAAATCAACCAAGCAAGACAATTAAGTATATGTCTATCATAACCGCGAATCCATTCCCCGATGCCCAGGTTCAAGAACTTGTTCTATTCAATCCTATATGCAATCTAGAATTCCCACTTTTGAGTTCAACTCTAGATTTGTAGATAGTATTCAATTGGTGATCAAACAATCAAATAATTAAGTGCAGGATTGAATAAATAAACCAATATGATAAACTAAGAAACCAAAATCAATATTCGAATAACAATAGTCATGAAAGAACCACAACCCTAGAACGTGAAGTTTAGCTCCACACAGACATGGTAGCAAAACAACAAATCATACAAAGAAACATAAAAAGACTAAGTTGGTGGAAGAAAAGATGAAACCCGGCCTTCACGGCGGCTCTGTGCTTGTGTTTTCCTCTCAAAAACGTCCTCCTCTCTCAAAATACCGTTTTTCCATGTATATATACTAAATAAGGTTGGGCCCAAATAATTATACCTTTTCCAATGTGAAAAAGGACACTTTTCCCGGGTTTGACTAGTGCGATAGCGCTAGTGTTCGTACTAGTAGCCCAGTGTTCTGCCTGACGAGCGCGACCTGAGCGCGATCGCGCTATTGACGAGCATGGTTCACCCTGTGCCGTTTCGAATTTGGAAAAACGTAAAACATGCAAGTTGTAGACCTTTGAGTTATCTTTCCAACCATATATTGTGGAGATAAAATGGAGTTTTGAGCAAAAAGTTATATCTATTTTACTAGATAGTGCAGAATATGCCTACTGGAGTCTTCGTTTGTTCTAACTATCATCCGTTGACCCCCAAATACGATCCCGACTTAATTCTTGAACTTTTACTCAACCTTTAAAGCTCCAAATAACTTAAATTCATTCCATAACATCCACATAGCTCGGAATCACTCCTACAAGGCATAAAACATACCATTAGTGCAAAACACTAGCGATTAAAGCTCAAACTCAATTAAAGTGCAGTAAATTAGAGTGTAATAAGCGACTAAAATACGTAATTATAACCTATCATCACATACCGTTCCCTTAGTTACAAACTCTTACTAAAAGTTCAACAACATACCGTCTTCATGTATACGGGTAAAACCGGTCTTGAAATGCATTCTGATCTCCGATACGATAATCAAGCTCGAGATATGATAACAAAGGGCCTAGACCGAGGCAGGAACCTTATTAATTCTGAGTCCGGACCATAACGCCCGCCCTCGAGGATATCGAGGTCGTGATTAGAGATCGTTCCTGGCCTTGTTCAACTTCGAAGAACATTGTCAAGCTCGGCCAACAGAAGGCCGTGATATTTGTAACCCACCTTCACGGCGGAGATCTCGGCATAAACCGACGTGAGATCAACAATCAGTTAATTAGGAGTTTATTTTTACCTTTTATAGAGTTGTACCTAATATAAGGCTCCCCTACTATATAAAGGAGGTCTGATTACTTGTAAAAGACATTGTGACACGCATTCTAAAGCAGTATATTATTAATTTTTTTCTTTAAGCTCTTGTTCTTCTGTATCTTGATATCGATCAATTTGCATCCAGTTCAAGTTTGACTGATACTGTAATTGTTTTATTATTGTTCATTTCAATTGCAACTTAATTTATCGTTTTGTGTCAAATTAATCTACGTATCCTTAAAACCACTTACAAATTCAATTGTTATCCGATTTCGAGGGTAAACACTTTTAAGTTATGGATAACTCTTTCTAAAATTAAATCGATAAACTATAAGGTTGCTTTCTCTATTTCCAGCTAATAATCAAAAACTTTGTTGTCACACACAAATCAAAAACAGTGTTCAAACCGTTTCCCAAAATCTCATACCCCACCCAACCCAACCCATTCATCCTGAGCGTGGTGGAGAGGTATGCGTGTGTAGGTGTGTGCAATATACATATAATACACAAACACAAACACACACTCACTTCAAAATTTTCAAACTTCTTTCAGCAAAATTATTCGGGCAATACTGCAATGACAACACAAGAAGAGGGATTAACGTTAGAACTCATACGACAACATCTCCTTGAAGATTTCACAACTACAGAATTATTCATCAACAGCCTTAATTCTTGTTTTTCCGATCATATCTCCCCTGTTTTCACCTCAGTAAAAACAGAGCCGTCTACTTCCAATAATTCACTCTCAGATTCTCCTATATCGTACCCAAATTCACCAATTTCCCATTATTTCAGCGATTTCCCAGAATTCAAAACAAATTCAGACACTAATCTCAGCCCAACATCCGACAGCTCTGTTAGTTCCAACTCGACTATTTCATCGGATACAAAGAGTAGTAATAATAATGAAAAGAATTACAGAGGAGTAAGAAGAAGGCCATGGGGTAAATTTGCAGCAGAAATAAGAGATCCTAATAAAAAAGGGTCGAGGATTTGGTTAGGTACTTTTGATGCTGACGTTGATGCAGCTAGAGCTTATGATTGTGCTGCGTTTAAGATTAGAGGTAGAAAAGCTATTTTGAATTTTCCGATGGATGCCGGAAAATCTGGTGCTCCGGCGAATATTGGCCGGAAAAGGAGAAGAGATAACGGGATACAGCTTGAGATGCTGATCAATTTGTAACTATGTTTAAAATTTGCTTAGGAGAAAAGAGTGTGTTGACGGAAATGTGTGTATTAATATGTTATTAAACTCCCTTTCTGTTCAATTTTGTTTGATCTTACCATTGAGTAAAACAAATTTATAACTTAAAATCATACATTAATTATGAGTAATAATAGTAGAATATAGTTAGAAAGAAAGAACATTTAAATATTGATTGAGTAAATAAATTTGAATTCAATGAAAGTGAACGTTTTAGATAATGTTGATAGTGAAAGTAACATAAGCGATTTAAGAGGGCTCAAAATTAAAAATATCGCCTTTGTTCCACTTTATGTTACTATTTGGAAAGTTAAAAGGAGGTTTCATTTGACCAGCTTTAGCAAATATTTTTAAAGTATAGAATTTTTTTTTTCACGTAAAATCGAAATATATATATTTTATTTCAAAAAAATTAATAATTTTATATCCGAATTCACACTAAAATTTAGTCAACTTAACTCTAGTATTTCGGATTTGGTCATGTGTAATGTAACGAAGTACTGTAAAGTATGTGAGATTTCTTAGGAAAAAAAAACTTTTTATTAGTAAAAGTTACGATAATCATGACTCATGAGGGTAAGAAATAGTGTCTAACTTTTTATTCGTAACCTCTTCTTCTGATAATTTTTTTGAGAAGTTCCTGATCTTTTTTACACCTTTCATATACTTTTTGTATCCAAATTAAAAGAATGATTAAGGGAAAAGGAAAAAAAATAAAAAAGAAACTTTAAAAGAATCAGACAAGTCTCTTAAGGGATCACTTCTAAGTCAACAAGAAAGTTGGTTAGTAGTACTTTTGTGCTGTGTTGTAATTCGTTCTTTTCATTTCACTATGAACTCAAGGAAGTAAAGTCGCGAAAATAATTTATGGTAAAAAATACAAAATTAAATTATGTAATTAAGATCCAATTTAATTTGATCCTTCTCGGAAGCATCTACAGACACTTATTTAAACATTCTAAAATTAAAAAGAGTCGACGGGCTCTTCTATTCTAGTCTCCCTGGCGACCACGGATGACAACACCCACAACTAGGTCTTCCTATTCTTGAAGGAGGGTCCGTTTCCTGTCTTCCAGGACGCTAATGTGGTCCCGGATCCGAATAATGGTTATATACTTCTTACCACATTCACTATTTCCAAAGAAAGAACTCAAGAACTGTACTACGGAGGGACTTAGAAAAATCGTCGTGCCTAGCCGAAGCATAATGCATTAGACTATCTTTTTGTTTTTTTCACTATGTACTAAACCACAAGAAGAAATGTGAAAATCGGAAAAGGCCACAGGAATAGGGAGAGAAACAAATAAAGGGGAAGACTGGTTTGATACTCATTTTCTTGATTGTTTTGAAACACTATAACTAAAAGGCAAATATATAGTGTGTTCTCGAGGTTTCAAATGGATATTTTGGTCAATTTAGGTTGCTTAAAAGCAAGTTGATAATAAATCGGTTACACTTTTACATGTCAAAATTAATAATACTGGAGTGTAAAACATGGTTAAATCACCATAACTTGAATCAAGATGAGCAACGATTCGTAATTAATTAACCAACAAACCCTAATTTGGGTGAGTTACAATTCTATAGGTTGAAATTTACATATTTAATCCGTTTATAATAAGGTTCCGAGATTAATGTTACTAAATTCAGAACTTACAACAAATAATTTTTTACTTTAAACTTCAAGAAAATTCTATAAAAAGGGAATTGGTGTACTATATAAAATGCAAGTTTCGTACCTGTCCGTACAATGGGCGGACCTTAAATAGGATATGACTCGACTATACCATTGTATTGGCTAAATCTCTATTGTTGTTTCCCTTGGCCAGCCTGCAGTGTATTTGAGCAAAGATGATAAGAATTGCCTCCACTTGCTACATCTTTGTCCCTATAGTTAAAATTATCATTGTGAGAACATGAGGTATCTCATTGGAAAGAATATTTTTATTTCTTTTATTTCGATTTAATTATATGACATTCGACTCACTCGCTGGTTCAATTAATTCAAATTCGTGCTAGATAGATCTACTAATTAGAAAGGAAAAGCACTAGCAAAGGTTCGAGTTCGAGACTTCTGATTGAGATGAAAGATTGCAACTTCATCTCCCATGCTGGTGGTCAGTAATTCATCATTTTTATCCACCTACGATGAGGATTAATTTAATGGTCAATTATTTAAATTGAAAGTGGATGAAATAGTGACCAGCTGAAAGGCTACAATAACAACAATAATAATAACCCAGTATAATTTCATAAGTAGGATTTGGGGAGGATAGGATGTACGTAGTCTTACCTTTACCCTGGAAGAGCAGAGAAACTGTTTCCGATAGACCCTCGGCTAAAGAAAATGGAAGGTAAAAAGAAAAAATAACATTTTTGAAATTGAAACCCTGCACTAGAACTTGCAACCATTAGATTACAAGCGAATTCTTAACCAATACAACAACAACAACAATAACATATTAAGTGTATTTTCACAGGTGGAGCCTCAAAAGGGTAGTATGTACGTAGACTTTGTTGAGTTTTAAGCTAAAATAGGCTTAAAAGAGGATGAATGAAAAATAGAGGGAAAATGAAATATTTAAGTTCATTTGAGATTCCCTCCTTGACAAGGGGACAGTGTCCCATATTGGAAGAGGAAAAGGTTTTTGATGGGTATATATACAATTGCACTTCTTCTAGCTCTTAAAGAGTTAAGAAGAAGTTAAGCCTCGCGTCGTCGTCGTTCTCGCTCGCTCAGCTCGGCTTCGGCTTCGGTCAAATGATCGATCGATCGATTGATTAATAGTAAATATTAGCGTAATCTGTGTCTGTAATGAAAGGTTAATAGCGTAATCCCTTCCCGTCCGTTTTCCATTTTTTGTAACGGAAGAATAAGGTTTGAATTCCCATTTTAATTGTTGCATAAATAGTCATTTACGTTATGGCCGTTTTGCTTAAATGGTCATGATACCCCTTCTGAAGAGTCTCAACATATTGGTTATATATATCAGGTCATTCTATCAAATTTTCCATACGAATTTATGAGTTCTCCCTCCTTTCTTTTGCAACTTTTAACTACAAACAAAACAACAGTAAGTGTGATTTTCTACTGCTCTTTACGATCGTTGAAACACTGGGGTTTGAAGTACCGCTATACCAAATATAATTCATTCTATCCTGGGAGAAAATAATCCACAATCGTGGGTACTAGGAAGAGATTAAATTCCTTAAGAAAATATTGTGAATTAAGTGGGCTCGAATTAAATTCTGTTTCTATTTTCCATTTCTGTTTATACGTTATTTTTTTATATTCTCCAGAATTATTTTACAAATACAGTATACTAACAAGCTTAGGGAATTTTATTTTATTTTCTGTATTTGTAGTATATTCAATGTTCTGGAGATTAAAACCTTTGTGGTTTTCTATTCCGTTGAAATTAAAATCTACGTGATTTTAAAGTTTGTTTGTGTCATTCTTTTACAGAAATGACTAATGACAACGGGAACCAAGTTGTTCTGCTGGTGACTGCCAATGCATTGACAAGCCGAACACCGACGTTGGCATCGGTGGAAAAACTCGAAAAATTTTCCGGGATTGATTTCAAACGGTAGCAGCAGAAGATGTTTTTCTACTTGACTACTTGAAGCTCTACAAAAGTTCATTAAGGAAAATGTTCCTGTTCTGCCCAATGAAACTCCAGAGAATAAACGCTTTCTCGTGATTAAGGTGTGGAAGCATTCTGATTTTCTGTGCAAGAATTATATTCTTAGCGGACTGGAGGACGATCTGTATAGTGTCTATAGTGGTGTGGAGATGTCAAAAGAATTGTAGACTGCGCTTGAAAAGAAATACAAAACTATAGATACTGGGTTGAAGAAATTCGTTGCCGCTAAGTTTTTGGACTACAAAATGGTAGATAGCAAGTCTGTTATTATCCAAGTCCAGGAATTGCAAGTGATTATTCATGATCTCCTTTCTGAAGGTATAAGTCAAATTAATACTGATGTTGAAAGTAGTAATTTTAGTATTCTTACTAATAGAATTTTTATTGAAGGTCTTGTCATCAATGAAGCATTCCACGTAGCAGCGGCGATTGAGAAGTTGCCTCCTTTGTGGAGGGACTTCAAAAACTACTTGAACCACAAATGCAAGGAGATGTCCCTTGAAGATATCATTGTCCGATTGAGAATCGAAGAGGACAACAAAGATGCTGAAAAAAGAGGTCGTGGAAACTCAACAATAATGGGAGTAAACATTGTTGAGGATACTTCTCAAAATAATAGAAAGAAGAAGCATGCTTCTGGACCGAAAAGCAACCCAAACAAGAAGCGGTTCAATAGAAATTGCTACAACTGTGGGAAAGCTGGACACAAATTTACAGATTGTCATTGTCACGACCCAAATCCCAAACAAAGTCGTGATGGCGCCTCTCGTGAAGACAAGGCCAGCCAACAAAACAAACGCTTCCTTTTAACGGTTATTTAATATTTATAAAGCTAAAACATGATTAGCATAATCAAAAGCGCGGAAAAAAACGATAACAACAGGGAACCATTCCGTCACAACCCGGCATCGGGTTGTCACTAGTCATGAGCTACTACAGAGTTCACTAAAGTACTACAAGTCCAGAAATAGGAACAAAGTCCGAAAGTAACATGAACAACATAAAATAAGGGAGAAGATTTGGTGCCGCGGACGCTAGCGGTCACCTGGCTCAGCTATGATAACAAATCTTCAATTAGCTCAAAACCAGCTACTGGGTGAACAATTACCTGCATCTGCACACGAGGTGCAGGGAGTAAAGTGAGTACTCCAACTCAATGAGTAATAAGAATAAATAACAACTGAGCGGTAAGAAATCACGTAAAACAGATCATCATGCTGTATAGGAGCAGAGAAAAACCCTTAAATTGAGAAAACCAGGGAAAACTGTGAAAACTTTCAAAGTATCTTGGCTCAGTTTTAAACCTCTTTTGAAGATGATCCCTTTAACAGTTGCAAAAATAATTTTCAACAATTAGTGACACTATGCACAGAGACCCGCCCCTCGGGCAATAATCTTATTCCCGGTCAGCCACTGTTACCTGACCCAATGCATCGTACAGTGTCATTGTTATCATTGTCTAAGATTTATCCTCTTTAAGAGTGACCAGACAATACCAGAACAACAAACAGATATCTCAAGAAATAACACAAACAACGAATAGTGAACAAATGCATGAATGTTATGCAATGCAAATAACGGTACATTCCAGTACCCGCTGCAGCGTGCAGCCCGCTCCATTTATTTATCATCGATGGCGCTCACTGGGGGTGTGTACAGACTCCGGAGGGGCTCCTACAGCCCAAGCGCAATATCAGCCATCTCGTGGCATCAAATAGGCTCTCGGCCTCAATATACATATATCATCGCTGCGGCGTGCAGCCTGAGCCATCCATATATTCAGAAATCACTATAACACTGATACGGCGGGCAACTCGATCCATGCTCACTCCAGAAATGCATATAAGCCACTTGGGCAATATTAACATGATATTCCTCAGCTCGAAACGTCAATAAAATATTGTTTAAGTTCTCAAGTCTTAGAAAAATGGCTGAGTTTGTAAAATAGTATTAAAACTTTGGACCGAGATCAAATAATATGCAAGTGATGCAAAAATAGTGATATCAGTCCCCGAAGGATTCATATAGTTGGCACGAAGCCCAAACATAGCAATCAGCCCAAATTATGATGATAACAAGTAGTTTCAGTCAAATACGCAGTAAAATCAACAACCGGGACGGACCAAGTCAAAATCCCCAACGGTACTCTACCCCACGCTCATATCCGGCGTGCAAGTCACCTCAATACAGCACTATGATGTGCAAATCCGAGGTTTTAAACCCTCAGGATATCATTTACAAGTATTACTCACCTCGAACCGGTAAAATTCCTTGCTCGCGATGCCTTTGCCCCTCAAATTGGCCTCCACGCGCGTCGAATCTAACCAAAATTTGAGCGAATACATTACAATATGCCAAGGGAACAATACCCAATACAAAACAATCGAAATATAGCAAAAATCCCGAAACTAACAAAACCCGAGCCCCGAGCCCGCTTTTTGAAAAATTACAAAACTCACATTACCGGATTCGTCGTCTCGTCACGAGTAAATACATACCAAGAACTCTCAAATCCGAGCTCAAATGACCTATCAAATCCCAATTTGAAACATCAAAACTCAAGCCCTAGCTTTACCCCTTTTTAATGAATTTCAACAAATTTCCATGTTAATTATACCATAAACTTGAATAATTAGGCCAAGGAACTTACCTCTAATCCTTCTCCCTTGAATCCCTCTTCAAAATCGCCTCAAAGCTCTCAAAATCGCTCCACAATGGAGGAAAATTGACATAAGTTCGCGGATGAAATAATGATATAAACCCTTCTGCCAACAGCGATTTTCGCTTCTGCGGCTAAATAACCGCACATGCGACCAAACGACCGCTTATGCGGTCACACTTAAAATGCCCTGGACCGCTTATGCAGTCTAGAACCGCTTCTGCGGTCGTCGTATTTGCGGATCCATGGCCACTTCTACGGAAAAGGGTTCCCAGACCCAAATCCGCTTATGCGACCCAACCGCTGCATCTGCGGAACCACTTATGCGGCCCCTTTTTCGCAGATGCGGAAACAACAGAACCAGCAAACCTCTTCCATGCAACAAACTCCAAATTCACCGTTTAACCACCCGAAATCACCCCGAGGCCCCTGGGACCTCAACCAAAAGCACAGATATGATCTATTACTTTATTCAAGCTTGCTCGAATCATCAAATAACCATCATTAACATCAAAAATCATCAAATTTCCTCAAATCAAAGACTAAGTTCAACCAAAACTTCCAAAACTCGCATTCGATCAAAAACCCGACCAAACGATGTACGAATGACCTGAAAATTTGCACACATATCCAAAATCATTTGACGAAGCTACATCAACTCTCGGAATTCCATTCCGACCCTCGAATCAAAATCTCACCTATCAACCGAAATTCGCCAAAATTCCAACTTCGCCAATTCAAGCATAATTCTACACCGAACCTCCAAATTCAATTCCGATCGCACTCCCAAGTCACAAATCACCTCCCGGAGCTTACCGAACTATCGGAATTCACATCCGAGCCCTCTAACTCATAAGTCAACATTCGGTTGACTTTTCCAACTTAAGCCTTCTTAAAAAGTGTCTCATTTCTTATCAAAAATCAATCCAAATCAACTCTAACACACCACATACCGATAACGAAATATGAAGAAGCATGAAATGGGGGAAACTGAGAAATAACACCTGAGACGACGGGTCGGGTCGTCACATCCTCCCCAACTTAAAAGATCGCTCATCCTCGAGCGTACCCAGAGTTGTACTAGAAGCCAAACAATAGCTGAATGACCTTACCAAGCATATATCCGGGGTGATCCCACGTCACCCTATCTCATATAGGTCCGATAACACAACATAGCTGAAATCAAATCTGTTCATATTCATTAATGACTCCAACGATCACCTCAAATCCAACACACCACTCTGGTGATATGACACCTCAACAGAGGCCTAAGCCACAACTTGCATAATACACGCACCAATGAGGGACGGTCTGAACATACTCAAATCATGACAAATGACTCAAACGAAAGGCTGAGAATCCATCTCACATCATAGAATAGAGCGCACAAATCTAACCCGCAGGGTTATATCGCCACATAGACTCGCTACAGTGCACGACCCTATCCCAACCACCGCTCCGCACGAGACACCTCAAGTCGCTATACTCGAAATTGACAACCACGTACGATTGATATCTGAATCCCAAAAAAATCATTATACCCATGGTGAAGTAAGTGGTATATATCATACAATCCTGAAAGGACACAACTGATGCGCCATTCGCCGAGCAACACCCAATACAGACTTTCCTTAGAACCAGGAAACAAGGCATACAAGACGGCATATGGAAAACTATTCCCATCATCACACTGTTGCGGCGTGCAACCCGATCCCGATAACATACCCATGGAGGTATGCCACCCGATCCACACATACTCATAGCGGCGTGCCATCCGATCCACACATACTCATGGCGGCGTGACACCCGATCCATATATATATCTCACATAAGAAGATGCACATCGAGCCAAATTTGCTCATTACAAAAAAATACCGAGTACCGGTCGTAAGCATACTGAGTGCATACAATATCTACATATAGCGTTATAAGCTACAAAACTCAAGCGCAACTGCGGTTTTCCTCTCAACTTCCACTATGAATCCCGGTAGCACCGCACCATATGTGCCCATAGTCCGTAAATCATAACGTCTCGCAACACAGAAAACAACTCATAGATCTCTCCAGATAGCTGATAAGCTCAGCAATGGTTGAGTCAACCTATCCCTCGACAATACGATTCGGAGCCAACCGAGTTAACTCATACTGGAACACGCATCTGAAAAGTCTCTTAACGCCGGAACTGGCTCAATAATAGCAACCTCTGCACTGACATCCATCGTGAAGGCTCAATTAGGAAAAGCAATCCTTCCCAGCCGTCCGCTGGGTCTTTAAAAGATAAACCGCTCCACAAGAACATAACACAATGCACCTCGCCACTCAAACCGTGGCGTTTCCGGCATAGCCCATAACGCAATAGTCCAGAATTAATCTAACACTGAGACAACCAGTCTGAACTTCAACATCACATCCAAAATCCAACATACCAGCAACGAAAGATTCACTCGAGCCTCCAAATCCCAATACTCGCCAAACGGTGCCGATACACACGATCCACCATCACAAATAGCTCGAATATGAGGACTTCCGCCTCCAATTCCACATAGCATACGAATCATCATACTTGATCCCAATTTCGCCGTCCGAACGCGTGCCATATCTATATATCCAAAAACTCCATGATACATACTCACAAATCTCTCTAAGCCACCAAGCAAACTCGAATATCACCAGTCGATCTAACAAGGAAGTGCCGCAAAACCACCGAAGTACCATCACTTAATCACATTGCCCTTTCTCTGAAATATATATTCTCATCGAATCACTTTCAAATAGCCGTACCATTTTCCTTGATTATCTGAGGCTACCCGCTGCCTAAGTGCTTTATGAATTTCCTTTCTAACCTTAACTGAAACTTATCTAATCACGAACTTTCATTGATCTCATCTAGAAGAAAATCCTTACACATTTCATGCCTCTTACATTCGTACAAGCTAAACTGCCAGGACTGAATCCTTCTGTCTAACCCAAGCTGAGCAAGCCATCAAAACCCAAGAGCATTGCTGCAAAATGATTGTAAAAGCTTATTACCTCGAACACATACAAAGAATTAATCATACCCCCACCATGCCGATTCAATCTATTATCAAGCTATTCCGTCTATCAAATTTCTCTTTTTTTTTCATCATCCACTCGATATTTCTCCCTCGCAGTAGCATCACAATGCCTTAATCCAGGCTTACCATACGAGACTCGCACATAAGACCACACTGTTTCAAACCCATGAGCCACTGAATACTCTCTCAAACATTCCCAGAAATACCACGTTCTAGAATACTTTACTTTAAAGAACTTCCTGCGAATCTGAATTCGTTACCATTATCTTCCAGATACCGATACATAGGATCCCATAATCGTCATAAAAATACCACAAGCCTCGACATTTTCCGATGAAAACACGGCCTCTGACCATATACACAACCTTGAGACACCTGATTGTTACATGTAAAATCTTGAACACATTAGAATCATTCTCGAAAGTCATTCACTCCTATTCCAACTGCAAATTATCTGACTTAACAAACAGAACCACTCGTGCCTTATTAGCACTCTGACACCGTAGGATATGATCTCATTCCAATACAAACGAACATCTTCCTTCTCTATACACTGAGCATTCTTTATCAACAACAGCTCAAGACATCCTATTATTTCCTCACATCTACGAAGCACCATATAACCTTTATCAAAATTTTGCTTCACTCGTGCCATCCTCGGCTCATTTTCTGCAACCAGGACTGATCCGCCAGCATACCTCGAAACGGAAACAACATAGCACATAACCGTGCGATCAGCTAATCAACAGCAACCTCCCCAACTTGGCTCGAAGCCATCTATCAGGACACATTTAATAACCCATAATACTTTTACTCTAATGATGCCACAATATTATAGTGAGATTAAACTCAAATCATCTACTAGTTTATGAAAACACAGATCCTCGGATACTGAAATCCTCTACAAACCTCGCATTCATCCCCACATCAGCGGAGTCCACTCTCTGAAGCGACCCAAATTTTCAAATTACAACACGTCCCTTTCAATTACACATGAGATCTTCTAACAATATACATAAGAATCGTACCCCTTAAGAACACTCCGCAGGAGATAACCCACCTGCTTCGCCTCAGTTTAGTATTTCAGCACACCTTCCAACATCATACACATAACACAACCATTTAGTCTTCCTGAGTCTGAACTCATACGGCCTTACATAATGTACTTCACTTCCCAACTAGGAGACACGATAAAATATTCTTCACGCGCCCATAACTCGGGGCTACACAACAGATCACAATAGGAATCGAACACTTACCAGCCCATCTATCATTCAGCAGACTCCTTCGTCACTACCAAGATCACATAGATACATCTCGCAATACCAACATACTCATCACATGGGTATCCAACCGCCATTCCAGCTAATAGGGACAATACTGAACATACAAGTTCAAAACACTTGCTCACACAATCAGCACCTCAGTGCTCAAGCCATAGGCAAAGATCCGGCCTCAAGTCCTCCAGATTGGCCCAACATCAAACTCACGGAATCACATCTCGCCCCTTAATCGTGGAATCACAAGCCATCCAGGCACATACAATGTTGAGCGCTCACGTGCGCATACAGACGTGTGGAAGGAATTTCAAGAGTTATATCTCAAGCTGAATCAAGTACGCACGATAAGAATTCCAAGAAAGTGAAGTTTTCCTAAAGGTTCTGCAGCCTCTCGAGGATAAATACAGACGTCTCCGTACTGATCCGCGAGACTCTACTAAACCTGCTCATGACTCGTGAGACCTAGTAACCTAGGCTCTGATACCAACTTGTCACGACCCAAATCCCAAACAAAGTTGTGATGGCGCCTCTCGTGAAGACAAGGCCAGCCAATAAAACAAACACTCCCTTTTAATGATTATTTAACATTTATAAAGCTAAAACATGATTAGCATAATCAAAAGCGCGGAAAATAACGATAACAACAGGGAACCATCCCGTCACAGCCCGGCATCGGGGTGTCACTAGTCATGAGTTACTATAGAGTTCACTAAAGTACTACAAGTCTAGAAATAGGAAGTGAGTCTGAAAGTAACATGAACAACATAAAATAAGGGAGAAGATCTGGTGCCGCGGACGCTAGCGATCACCTGGCTCATCTATGATAACAAATCTTCAATCAGCTCAAAACCCGCTACTGGGTGAACAATTACCTGCCTCTACACACGAGGTGCAGGAAGTAAAGTGAGTACTCCAACTCAATGAGTAATAGAGTAAATAACAACTGAGCGGTAAGAAATCACGTAAAACAGATCATCATGTTGTATAGGAGCAGAGAAAAACCCCTTAATTGAGAAAATCAGGGAAAACTGTGAAAACTTTCAAAGTATCTTGGCTCAGTTTTAAACCTCTTTTGAAGATGATCCCTTTAACAGTTACGGAAATAATTTTCAACAATTAGTGACACTATGCATAGAGACCCGCCCCTCGGGCAATAATCTTATTCCCGGTCAACCACTATTATCTGACCCAACGCATCATACAGTGTCATTGTTACCACTGTCTAAGATTTATCCTCTTTAAGAGTGATCAGACAATACCAGAACAACAAACAGATATCTCAAGAAATAACACAAACAACGAATAGTGAACAAATACATGAATGTTATGCAATGCAAATAACGGTACATTCTAGTACCCGCTGCGGCGTGCAACCCGCTCCATTTATTTATCGTCGACGGCGCTCACTGGGGGTGTGTACAGACTCCGGAGGGGCTCCTACAGCCCAAGCACAATATCAGCCATCTTGTGGCATCAAATAGGCTCTCGGCCTCAATATACATATATCATCGATGCGACGTGCAGCCCGAGCCATCCATATATTCAGAAATCACTATAACACTGATTCGGCGCGCAGCCTGGTCCATGCTCAGTCCAGAAATGCACATAAGCCACTTGGGCAATATTAACATGATATTCCTCAGCTCGAAACGTCAATAAAATATTGTTTAAGTTCTCAAGTCTTAGAAAAATGACTGAGTTTGTAAAATAGTATTAAAACCTTGGACCGAGATCAAATAATATGCAAGTGATGCAAAAATAGTGATATCAGTCCCCGAAGGATTCATATAGTTGGCACGAAGCCCAAACATAGCAATCAACCCAAATTATGATGATAACAAGTAGTTTCAGTCAAATACGCAGTAAAATCAACAACCGGGACGGACCAAGTCATAATCCCCAATGGTACTCTACCCCACGCTCATATCTAGCGTGCAAGTCACCTCAATACAGCACTATGATGTCCAAATTCGGGGTTTCAAACCCTCAAGATATCATTTACAAGTATTACTCACCTCGAACCGGTGAAATTCCTCGCTCGCGATGCCTTTGCCCCTCAAATAGGCCTCCACGCGCATCGAATCTAACCAAAATCAGAGCGAATACATTACAATATGCCAAGGTAACAATACCCAATCTAAAACAATCAAAATATAGCAAAAATCCCGAAACTAACAAAACTCGAGCCCTGGAACCGCTTCTCGAAAAATTAAAAAACTCACATTACCGGATTCCTCGTCTCTCCACGAGTCCATTCATACCAAGAACTCCCGAATCCGAGCTCAAATGACCTATCAAATTCCAATTTGAAACATCAAAATTCAAGCCCTAGCTTTACCCCTTTTTAATGAATTTCAACAAATTTCCATGTTAATTCTACCATAAACTTGAATAATTAGGCCAAGGAACTTATATCTAATCCTTCTCCCTTGAATCACTCTTCAAAATCGCCTCAAAGCTCTCAAAATCGCTCCACAATGGAGGAAAAATGACATAAGTTCGCGGATGAAATAATGATATAAACCCTTCTGCCAACAGTGATTTTCGCTTCTGCGGCTTAATAACCGCACCTGCGGTCCCCGCACATGCGACCAAAGGACCGCTTATGCGGTCACACTTGAAATCCCCTGGATCGCTTATGCGGTCTAGAACCACTTCTGCGATCACCGCATTTGCGGATCCACGACCGCTTCTGCGCAAAAGGGTTCCCAGACCCAAATCCGCTTATGCGGCCCCTTTTCCGCAGATGCGGAAAAGAACCAGCAAACCTCTTCCATGCAACAAACTCCAAATTCACCGTTTAACCACCCGAAATCACCCCAAGGCCCCCGGGACCACAACCAAAAGTACAGATATGATCTATTACTTTATTCAAGCTTGATCGAATCATCAAATCACCATCATTAATATAAAAAATCATTAAATTTCCTCAAATCAAAGACTAAGTTCAACCAAAACTTCCAAAACAAGCATTCGATCAAAAACCCGACCAAACGACGTTCGAATGACCTGAAAAATTTGCACACATATCCAAAATCACCTAACGAAGCTACAGCAACTCTCGGAATTCCATTCCGACCCTCAGATCAAAATCTCACCTATCAACCGGAATTCGCCAAAATTCCAACTTCGCCAATTCAAGCCTAATTCTACACCGAACCTCCAAATTCAATTACGATCACACTCCCAAGTCACAAATCACCTCCCGGAGCTAACCGAACTATCGGAATTCACATCCGAGCCCTCTAACTCATAAGTCAATATCCGGTTGACTTTTCCAACTTAAGCTTTCTTAAAAAGTATCTCATTTCTTATCAAAAATCAATCCGAATCAACTCTAACATACCACATACCGATAACGAAACATGAAGAAACATGAAATGGGGAAAACTAAGCAATAACACCTGAGACGACGGGTCGGGTCGTCACAGTCGTGCTCCAAAGAAAGACAATAAGAAGGGTCAAGCAAACATGGTTGAAAAGCATGAAGATGTTGATGACTTGTGTGCTATTATTTCTGAATGCAACCTGGTGGAAAATCCTAAGGAGTGGTGGATTGATTCTGGAACCACTTGCCATATTTGTGATGTTAGAGAAGCATTTGCTACATATTCTCCCTTTGGACCTGAAGAGACGCTTTTTATGAAAAATTCTGCAATGGCAAAAATTGAAAGATGTGGGAAGATATTTCTGAAAATGACTTCTGACAAGGTGGTCACTCTGAACAACGTCCTTCATGTTCCCGATATTAGAAAGAACTTAGTCTCTGCTGGACTTCTTGTTAAGAAGGGGTTTAA
Organism: Nicotiana glauca; assembly: GCA_026770625.1. Classification (NCBI taxonomy): domain Eukaryota; kingdom Viridiplantae; phylum Streptophyta; class Magnoliopsida; order Solanales; family Solanaceae; genus Nicotiana; species Nicotiana glauca. The sequence continues at coordinate 2,024 of MU702027.1, read as the reverse complement.
ATATATCTTTGTATCTAATAAGATTGTAATAAGTAAGAATGAGATGTTTGTAGGAAAATGTTACCTCACTGAGGGCCTTTTCAAGCTGAATGTAATAGTTTTTGAGAATAATAATAAAATTTCAGCTTCTTCTTACTTTCTTGATTCAAATGATTTATGGCATATACGTTTAGGTCATGTCAATTATAAAACCTTGTGGAAAATAATTAACTTGGAAGTATTGCGTAAGTTTGAATGCGAAAAATCAAAATGTCAAATATGTATGGAATCTAAGTATGTTAAACATCCTTATAAGTCTGTTGAGAGGAATTCAAATCCTTTAGACTTAATTCACACAAATATTTGCGACATGAATCCAATACCATATCGCGGTGGAAAGAAGTATTTCATAATTTTTATTGACGACAGTACTCGATATTGCTATATTTACTTACTTAATAGTAAAGATGAAGCAATAGACGTATCCAGGCAATACAAAAATGAAGTTAAAATGCAACTTAACAAGAAAATCAAAATGATAAGAAGTGACAGGGGTGGTGAATATGAATCTCGTGTTGAAGATATTGTATTGGGAAAAATTAAGTTCATGTATAGAAATGATTGAAAAGTGACATGTTACGACACGTGGACTGGTCAGAGAACAATAATTAGCAAAGAATAGTTAAATAGGCACGAGTGAAAACAGACACAGGTAGAGATCCAAGAGATTCAATGCTCGGACCTCTTTATATTCAAAATCCAGGACAAGAGAATGAACCTGACAGCAAAAACGAGTACAAATACGTATTGTCACTAATTAATAGGCATTAATTACAGAAAATGTTAGAGAATCTGTATTGAATTACAATGATTACCAATTATAACATTGCATTAAATGCCATTAATTGTCTATAATGGCCCTATTATGACAGAAACAAAATGTATCACCTAGAAATAACTATAAAAGGGGAAAGACTGATCATTTGTAAGGACATAAAATACTATTGGAATATATTGATTTATTCTGCTTTCTACTCAGCCATCTTTTATATTGTTTACTCCTATTTTTATTCGATTTTCAGTAACCCGAGTTCTTCTTAATATAGGCTTTGATCAAAATCCCGAGTTTTGGTTAAACAAATTCATTCTATTACCGGAAATCTAATAATCTACTCTTTTTTAATTTAGCCTTTTTTGTCACATCAACCATGTCAAATGTTAATTAAAACAACCATAGAAACCATCAACTCCAGGAGAATCCGCAAGATGATCGTACCCTGATCCCTTCCCCATAAAACTCTCCTCGACGATCTCGGGAAGGAACTCCTGATGGATCTCAATCAAATGCAAATGTTCAATTTGAAAATGATGAGGCTATCAACGAAGCTTTTCAAAAGTTAATCACTCAACAGGTCAGCAAAGCTCCTGAGGCTTTCGTTAACCAGTTACCGGTTGCACTACCAACCCCAACCCCAAATAACAACACATTGGAGAACCCTCGTTATGGACTTGGTAATTAGTGGTGGAACCCCCAGAGAGTCACGAGATGGAGAACTAGGTAACTTAGCCAATACTGATTTACAAAATTTAGTATTAACCTTGCAGAAACAGCTCAAGGAGCAAAGTCACCGCATAGAGCAAATACTTGGAGTATCACCTGTAATCAAAGGAATAGATATGGATAACTATTCGCACCAACCTTGGAAGTCAAGTGCTACTCTCTCCCAATTCTAAAGAAATTCAAAATGCCCGATATTCCAAAATACGATAGACCAACAGATCCACGAGACCACGTGACTGCATTCACAACTGGCGTAAAAGGCAATGACTTGACCAAACAAGAAATTGAATCAGTATTGGTCAAAAAATTTGGTGAAGCACTCACTAAGGGAGCATTAACATGGTATTCTCTTTTACCCAATAATTCTATAAATTCTTTTGCTGAGCTTGCAGATTTAGTTATCAAAGCACATTGTGAGCACGTGATTTTTACCCCAAGTAAAAGAATTCCAAAATCAGAATAAATAACTTTTGGTTACAATATT
>MU702024.1:122641-142503 GCA_026770625.1 Nicotiana glauca | reverse complement strand
CAAATCGACCTCCTCGAGTGTAGAATCTGACCAAAACCACAAGGAATAGGTTATAATAAGATAATGGGACATAACACAATTGAAAGAACTCGAAAAACACCCAAAAACACGAAGTTGGCAAAACTCGAGCTCCGGGCCCGCTTCTCAAAAAATTATGAAATTTACATTTTCGGAATCCTCATCTCGCCACGAGTTCGTACATATAAAATTTATCAAAATCGGAGTTCAAATTCCAATTTTTCATTCCAAAAAGCCAAGCCCAAACTTCTTCAATTTTTACCCAATTTTCAGAGAATTAATGGATGATTCTTCAATTAAATGATGTATCTAGGTCACGAGACTTACTTCCAATCACTTCCCGTCGAAATCCTCTTCAAAATCTACCAACAAGCTCTCAAGGGGGTCTAAAAATGGAGGAAAAATGAGATAGGTCACGAATGAAATATCATTAAAAAGCCTTCTGTCGCCAAGTGATTTACTCTATGCGATCGCATCACCACTATTGCGTTCGCATACCACAAAAATCCAACCTCCAAAAGTACCCTTATGCGATCGCATCCCTACACTAGTGATTGCATAGAACAAGCTCCTCACCCTATGCGTTCGCACTCAGGACCCCGCGTTCGCATAGCACATTGCACCATAAGGACCCCAAGACCAATTAACACTGTGCGATCGCAGCCTCCTCTATGCGATCACACTGCTCAACCAAACAGCCCCTCAAAGACACTCTATGTGATCGCAATGCCCCTATGCGATCGCATAAAACAAAATTTCTGCAACAGCTAACTGCAATTTCTGCAACTTTCTAAGTCCAAAAACCTTCCGTTTATCCATCCGAAATCACCCCGAGGCCCCAGGGACCTCAACCAAAAACAGCAACATACCCCTGATCATACGAACTTGTTCCAACCATAAAAACACATACAACAACACAAGAATCATCAAATTACCACAGATTCAAGCCTAAATTTAACTAAAACTTCCGAGACTCACACTCAATCAAAAACCCGACCAAACGACGTCCGAATGACCTGAAAATTTGCAGACATATCCAAAATCACCTAACAAAGCTACTGCAACTCTCGAGATTCCATTCCGACCCTCGGATCAAAATCTCACCTATCAACCATAATCCGCCAATATTCGAACTTCGCCAATTCAAGCCTAATTCTACACCGGACCTCCAAATTCAATTGTGATCGCTCTCCTAAGTCATAAATCCTCCCCCGAAGCTAAAAGAACCACTGAAACTCACATCCGAGCCCTCTAACTACATAGTCAACTTCCGGTTGACTTTTCCAAAACAAGCTTCCTTCCAAGAGGCTACGTGTCTCATTTCCAACTAAAACCTATCCGACTCTACCCGATCAACTTAAATATTGATATTAAATCATAGAGAAACATAATATGGGGGAAACAGGGCGGTAATTCACGTGACGACGGGCCGGGTCGTCACATCCTCCCCAACTAAAACAAACGCTTGTCCTCGAGCGGGTCAAGAAACATACCTGGAGTCTCAAATAGGTGGGGATATCTACTCCGCATCTCCTACTCGGTCTCCCAAGTAGCCTCCTCTACGGGCCGACCTCTCCATTACACCTTCACTGAAGCAATGTCCTTGGACCTCAACTTTTGAGCCTGTCGACCCAGAATAGCAACCGGCTCCACATCATATGACAAATCACCATCCAGCTGGACCGTGCTGACATCCAACACATGAGACGGGTCCCCAACATACTTCCGGAACATAGACACATGGAATACCGGATGCACACTAGACAGACTGGGTGGCAAAGCAAGCTCATATGCCACCTCTCCAATCCTCCTGAATATCTCAAAAGGCCCAATGAACCTCGGACTCAGCTTCCTTTTCTTCCTGAACCGCATAACACCCTTTATGGGTGAAACCTTCAACAAGAACTTCTCGCCTACCATATATGAAACATCACGAACCTTCCGGTCCGCATAACTCTTCTGGCGTGACTGTGCTGTACGAAGCCTCTCCTGGATCAACATCACTCTCTCTAAAGCATCCTGAACCATCTCAGTCCTCAACAATCTAGCCTCGCCAGGCTCGAACTATCCAAAAGGAGATCTACACCGCCTACCATACAACACCTTATACGGGGCCATCTGAATACTCGACTGATAACTGTTGTTGTAGGCAAACTCTGCAAGCGACAAATACTCATCCCATGACCCTCCAAAATCTATAACATAGGCACGCAACATGTCCACTAAAATATGAATAGTGCACTCGGACTGTCCGTCCATCTGAGGATTGAATGTTGTGCTCAACTCCACCTGCGTACCCAGTTCCCGCTGAAATACCCTCCAGAACTGAGAAGTGAACTGAGTACCTCTATCCGAGATAATAGACACTGGAACTCCGCGTAACCTGAAAATCTCCCGAATAAAGATCCCTGCCAGCCACTCCGAAGAGTAAGTAATACATACTGGAATGAAGTGCGCGGATTTGGTCAGTCGATCCACAATCACCCGAACTGAATCAAACTTCCTTGAAGTCCGAGGGAGACCACTCATGAAATCTATAGTAATCCGCTCCCATTTCCACTCAAGAATAACAATACGCTGAAGGACACCGCCCGATCTCTGATGCTCGTACTTGACCTGCTGACAGTTGAGACATCGGGCTATATAACTCACAATATCCTTCTTCATCCTCCTCCACCAGTAACGCTGTCTCAAGTCCTGATACATCTTCGCGACACCTGGATGAATGGAGTACCGCGAGCTGTGAGACTCCTCTAGTATCAACTCTCGAAGTCCATCTACATTGGGCACGCAAATCCGGCCCTGCATTCTCAACACACCATCACTATCAATAGTCACATCTCTAGCATCATCATGCTGAACTCTGTCCTTAAGGACAAGCAAATGTGGATCATCATACTGACTCTCTCTGATGCGAGCATATAAGGAGGATCGAGAAACAACGCAAGCCAACACCCGACTCGGCTATGAAATATCCAATCTCACCATCCGATTGGCCAACGCCTGAACATCAACTGCGAAGGCCTCTCCCCAACTGGAATATACGCCAAGCTGCCCATACTAACCGCCTTACGGCTCAAAGCATCGGCCATTACATTGGCCTTCCCCGGATGATACAATATGGTAATGCCATAATCCTTAAGCAACTCAAGCCACCTCCGCTGTCTCAAATTAAGATCTTTCTATTTGAACAGATGCTGAAGGCTACGATGATCGGTATACACCTCACAAGAAACTCCATACAAGTAGTGCCTCCAAATCTTCAGAGCATGAACTATAGCTGCTAACTCCAAATCGTGCACGGGGTAGTTCTTCTCATGGGGCTTCAACTGACGAGAAGCATAAGCAATAACTCTACCCTCCTGCATCAGCACACATTCGATGCCAACTCTCGAGGCATCACAATACACGGTGTAGGAACCTGAAGATGATGGCAATATCAAAACTGGAGTTGTGGTCAAAGCTGTCTTGAGCTTCTGAAAGCTCTCCTCACACTCCTCGAACCACACAAATGGAGCGCCTTTCTGAGTCAACTTAGTCAAGGGTGATGCAATAGAAGAAAATCCCTGAACAAACCGGCGATAATATCCTGCCAACCCAAGGAAACTACGGATCTCCGTGGCTGAGGTCGGTCTAGGCCAACTCTGCACCGCCTCTATCTTCTTCGGATCAATCTGTATACCATCACTGGACACCACGTGTCCCAAAAAAGCCACAGACCCAAGCCAGAAATCATACTTGGAGAACTTTCCATAAAGCCTCTCCTCCTTCAATCTCTGCAACACTACTCTCAAATGCTGAGCATGCTCCTCCTGGCTACGCGAGTACACCAGGATGTCATCAATAAACACAATCACAAAGGAATCCAGATACGGCCGGAACACGCTGTTCATCAAATGCATGAACGCGGCTGGGGCATTAGTCAGCCCAAAAGACATAACTAGAAACTCATAATGCCCATATCTCGTCCTGAAAGTTGTCTTCATAATATCAGAATCCCTGATCTTCAGCTGATGATAGCCTGATCGAATATCAATCTTCGAGAATACCCTTGCCCCCTGGAGCTGCTCAAACAAGTCATCAATACGGGGTAGTGGATACTTATTCTTCACTGTCACCCTGTTCAGCTGCCTGTAATCAATACACATTCTCATTGAGCCATCTTTTTTCTTCACAAATAGGACCGGTGCACCCCATAGTGACACACTAGGACGAATAAACCCCTTATCTAGGAGTTCCTGAAGCTGCTCCTTCAACTCCTTCAACTCAGCTGGTGCCATACGATAGGGAGGAATAGAGATAGGCTGAGTGCCCGGCACCAGATCAATACCGAAATCAATATCCCTGTTCGGTGGCATGCCCGGCAGGTCTGCTGGAAACATATCTGGAAAATCCCCCACAACGGGATAGAATTAAGGCTAGGAGTCTCAGCTCCAACATCTCTCACAAATGCCATATATGGTAAACATCCCTTCCCAACAATTCGCTGGGCCTTTAAGAATGAGATTACCCTGCTGGACACATAATCAGTCATACTATGCCACCCGATCCTCGAAATACCCGGCATAGCCAATGTGACTGTCTTGGTGTGACAGTCTAGAATAGCATGGCACGGAGATAGCCAATCCATGCCCAGAATAACATCGAAATCAACCATGCTCAATAGCAGTAAGTCAACTCGGGTCTCCAGACCCCCAATAGTAACAAGACAGGGCTGATATACATGGTCCACAATGATAGTATTGCCCACCGGGGTAGATACGTTCACAGGTAATACAAGACACCCTCGGGCCGTACCCAAATGATGAGCAATGTATGAAGATACATATGAATATATGGAGCCAGGGTCAAATAAAACTGAGGCATCCCTGTGGCAGACTTAAATAATACCTGTGATAACAACATCTGAACGGCCCTGGAGAGTATAGAATTGAGTCTGATCACCACCCGATCGGCCTCCCCCTCTGGGGCGACCCCTAGCTGCCTGACCCTCACCCCTAGATGGCAGGGCAGGTGCTGAAGATACTGGGCCAGAAGATGAGGGTTGGCCCCTCTGCTGAGATGAACTGGATGCACGGCGGGGACACTCCCTCCGCATATGCCCGAACTCACCACACTCATAACAACTCCCGGGTGCTGGGAAGTGGGACTGCTGGGAACCCCTCGCGCCAGAGTGGCTAGCTGATGCACTCGGCCGGGATGAACCCTGAACAGATTGGGCATGAGACAAACTCTGCGCTGGAAGTGCACTAAGAGATGGCTGACTCTGCTGAGAGCCCTGATAACCCTGACTAGAAGATGACCCACGATACTCTGAGCGAGCTGACTGATGAGGCCTGGAAGTTCAACCTCTGCTCTGCTGAACCTGGCCCCTAGAAAGAGCACCACTGAAGCTACATGATCCTCGAGGCCTCTTGGCCTCCCTCTCCTCTCTCTCCTGACGGCGAGCCGTCTGAATATCACGAGCAATATCCACTGCATCCTCAAAGGTATGGCTCAGGATCCTCTCTCGAGTCATCAGAATATGGATGGGATAAATGAGTCCGTCTATAAATCGCCTGATCCTCTCATGATCAGTCGGAACCATCCATGGAGAATAACGAGCTAACTCTGAGAATCTCACCTCATACTGCATCACAGACATATCTCCCTGACGAAGCCACTCTAACTGCCTACGCAGCTCCTCTCTCTGCGACCGTGGTACCCAATTCTCTAGAAAAATAGTAGAGAACTCCTGTCATGACAATGGTGCTGCACCTGCCAGCCTACGGCGCTCATATGCCTCCCACCATGTAAAGGCTACTCCTGAGAACTGAAAGGTGGTAAATGATGCCCCACTCAACTCTAGGATCCCTGCTGTACGGAGCATACGTCAACACTTGTCGAGAAAACCCTGGGCGTCCTCGCCCGCAATACCACTGAATGTAAGAGGTGAAATCATGCTGAGCCTCTCAAGATGACGCTTCTCATCATCTGGCATAACTGGAACTATAACATCCTGAACTGGTGCAACCGGCTGAACTGGGGTAACTAGATAAACTGGGGCAACCGGCTGAGCTGGTGGTGCCTCTGGTGTCTGCAAACCCTGCACTACCTACTCTGGAGTGCGAGCTACGGGGGTCTGATGACCACCCCCGGTCTAAGATGTAGCTACTGCGGTAGTGGCCAAAATTGCCTTCGCTAGGCTAGTGCAAACCCATAAAATCTGAGCTAGGGCCTCCTGAAGACCGGGAATCACAATAGGCATAGCTGGTGCCTGAGCAGGTGCTGCTGGAGTCTCTACAGCTGGAGGCTGATCCTGAATGGGGGCAACTGGTGGGTCAAGTAGTGCTGCCCCTGCTGCTCTGCCTTGACCACGACCATGGCCGCGTCCACGACCTCTAGTGGGTGGTAATGGTGGTCGTCCGCCACGTCCGATAGTACGTGTTATCACCATCTGCGAGAGAATAGAGTACAGAAGTTTAGTTCTCGGATCAACAAAGTCGCACGACAAGAATTTTAAAAATATAAAGTGTTTCCTAAAGGTTCTGCAGCCTCTCGAGGATAAGTACAGAAGTCTCAGTACCGATCCACGAGACTCTACTAAACCGGTTCATGATTCGCGAGACCAAGTAACCTAGGCTCTGATACCAACTTGTCACGAACCAAACCCCGATCGTGATGGAGCCAATCACCTTGTTAGGCAAGCCCGACCATTTAACATTTCCATCCCAATTATTAAACTTAGAAATACAAATTAAATAGTTTTCTTAATAATAAAAATAGTGCGGAAACAAAAATAACAGTAATAACATCCCAATAGATCTGGCGTCGCAAGTCTGAGCCTCTAGAGACAACTGGATATCATCCTATACATAAAAAATTCTAGTGCGGGAGTAAAAGAAATGACAAGAGGAGAAAATTGGGTCCTGCTGACTCCGACAGCTACCTCAAAGACTCCGACACTGAACAGAGCAGCAGCAAATAATCCCAGCTAAACCTCCGGGGTCCCTGTATCTGCACACAAGGTTAAGGGAGTAAAGTGAGTACTCCAACTCAGTTAGTAATAGTACAGGTAGTAACATTTCTAAATGGAGAAATCTAGTACCAATCCCCTACAGTCCAACAGTTTTCCAACACTGCTGCGGCGCGCAGCCCGATCCTCACTAATACTGCTGCGGCATGCAGCCCGATCTGATATAACATATATAGTGCTGCGACGTGCAGCCCGATCCAATATAATATATATAATGATGTGGCGTGCAGCACAATCCAATATAATAGTCGACTGCGCTCACTGGGGGTGTGTGCAGGCTCTGGAGAGGCTCCTCCAGCCCATGCACTATAATACTGCGGCGTGCAGTCCGATCCATATAATATATCACTGCGGTGTGCAGTCCGATCCATATATAATATACTACTGCGGCGTGCAGTTTGATCCATATATAACATACTACTACGGCGTGCAGTCCGATCCATGTATAACATACTACTGCGGTGTGCAGTCCGATCCAATACATGTATATGTATATACTGCTGCGGCGTGCAGCCCGATCCAGTATATATCAAATACTCTCACTATGTGGTCCTTGACCCCTCTCAGTCAATATAGACTTGGCCTCTCGGGCCCACTCAGCTAAGATAGGGCATTCAACCCTAGGTATTTCTCATTTAGAGTGCAATTTGCTAATACCGGTTCATATTATGTTTTTTTACAGTTTAGGACATGACTGAGAGTATGAGTCCAACTAGCAACGTGAGGTTAATTAGCTCAACAGGCTCCCCTAAGGTTTCTACAGATCGGCACAAGGCCCCAAACATGGCAACTAGCCCAAAATATACGGATATAAGCTCGGTCTCGGTCAAAAGTAAAGTAAGTCATCAATCGAGATGGACCAAGTCCGAGTCCCCAGCAGTAACATCACCACGCTTATCACACGGCATGTGTTTCATCTCAACATAGCATCGTATAGTGCAAATACAGGGTTTCAAACCCTCAGTACATCATTCATAACCATTACTCACCTCAAACCGGCCGAAATCCTAGCTCGCCTTGCACTTTCTTCGCAAATCGACCACCTCATGTGTAGAATCTGACCAAAACCACAAGGAATATGTTATAATAAGCTAATGGGACATAACCCAATTGAAAGAACTCGAAAAACACCAAAAAATACGAAGTTGGCAAAACCCGAGCCCCGGGCATGCTTCTCAAAATATTATTAAATTCACATTTTCAGAATCCTCATCTCGCCACGAGTCCGTACATATAAAATTTATCAAAATCGGAGTTCAAATGCCCCTTCAAATTCCAATTTTTCATTCCCAAAATCCAAGTCCAAACTTCTTCAATTTTTGCCCAATTTTCAGACAAATTAATGGATGATTCTTCATATAAACGATGTATCTAGGTCACGAGACTTACCTCCAATCACTTCCCGCCGAAATCCTCTTCAAAATCTACCAACAAGCTCTCAAGGTGGTGTAAAAATGGAGGAAAAATGAGATAGGTCGCGGATGAAATATCATTAAAAAGCCTTCTGTCGCCTAGTGATTTACTCTATGCGATCGCATCACCACTATTGCGATCGCATAGCACAAAAATCCAACCTCCAAAATTACCCTTATGTGATCGCATCACCACACTTGTGATCGCATAGAACCAGCTCCTCACCCTTCGCATTCGCACTTAGGACCCCGCGTTCGCATAGCACATTGCACCATAAGGACCCCGGGTCCAATTAACACTGTGCGATCGCAGCCTCCTCTATGCGATCGCATTGCTCATCCAAACAGCCCCTCAAATACACTCTATGCGATCGCAATACCCCTATGCGATCGCATAGAACAAAAGTTCTGCAACAGCTGACTGCAATTTCTGCAACTTCCTAAGTCCAAAAACCTTCCGTTTAACCATCCGAAATCACCCTGAGGCCCCCGGGACCTCAACCAAAAACACCAACATACCCCGAAACATCATACGAACTTGTTCCAATCATAAAAACACATACAACAACACAAGAATCATCAAATTACCACGGATTCAAGCCTAAATTTAACTAAAACTTCCGAAACTCACACTCGATCAAAAACCCGACCAAACGACGTCCGAATGACCTGAAAATTTGCAGACATATCAAAAATCACCTAAAGAAGCTACTGCAACTCTCGGGATTCCATTCCAACCATTGGATCAAAATCTCACCTATCAACCGAAATCCGCCAAAATTCGAACTTCGCCAATTCAAGCCTAACTCTGCACCGGACCTCCAAATTCAATTCTGATCGCTCTCCTAAGTCACAAATCCTCCCCCAAAGCTAACCGAACCACCGGAACTCACATCCGAGCCCTCTAACTTATAGTCAACTTCCGGTTGACTTTTCCAAAACAAGCTTCCTTCCAAGAAGCTAAGTGCCTCATTTCCAACTAAAACCAATCCGACTCTACCCGATCAACTCAAATATTGATATTAAATGAGGCTACAATTGTAACGAATTGGGACTACATTTTAAATAGCCAGTTTTCCCCTTTTATTTTATAAAAATAGTGAAAAATGATTTTAAAAGAAAATTAAAGATGATGAACCATTTAATAATACATATGTATTAATTAAAAAATACTGTAACTAATTTTACAATTATAAAATACTATTAATCGTAAAAATAGGCTATAATTGCATTTATATGCAATTAGCTTAAAAAATACCAAACAAATTTGTAAAAATATACAAAAATCACCTTAATTATATTTTGGTTTAAATATGAGAATAAAATAAGTTATTCACCAAAATGATAATTTTGGAAATAATTATTGGATTTTAAACTGTTAAAATAGACAATAAATTTATTTTAAAAGTTCTTAGAAATTTGGGAATAAACACTTTGGTATGCTTATATATGCATGTATATGTCATTTTTAAAGTATTTCGGGTATATAAAATACTTAGGAAAAAATTGGATATCAACATTAACCAAATAATGGATGCAACTAAGGTCGAAGATAATAAGACTGTATAGAATGCAGTCTATTCATTGGTTTTACATATCATAGAGAATTTCTCTGGAAGAAGGTCTGACAATAGTGAAACCATCAGAACTATGCTCCAGAATTTAAGATGTAAAACCCTTACATCTTTCAGATGGTATAAAGATATTTTCTTATCCAGAGTGATGGAATTACCAGAGTGTAATAGTACACATTGGAACGCCATATATATAGATGGACTCCCTCTCTTATTCGCTGAAAGGATTCGAAAAGTCCTTAGAGGCACAGGGATGAGTATCAATTATGATAAATACTCATACGGTAAACTCATTAGTGTATGCACTCAGGAAGGTTTAGCCCTTTGTAATAAAATAAAGCTAAACCAACAAATTAAGAAACATCGTCTCACTGAGAGACAACAATTAGGTGAATTCTGTGAATAGTTCGCCATTGACATTCCTTCAAGGAGAAAGAAATCCCATAAGAAAATGGACTTCAAAAAAAAGGGTTCGCCTGAAAAGAGTCGTGAAAAACCCCAAACAAGAAAATCTTTTCACAAAGACAGAAAGGGTTATGATAAAGCAAAAGACCCCCAAGCCTGCTATAAATGCGGATGAGTAGGCCATTATGCAAAGGATTGCAGAATCAAGGACAAGATCAAAGAAGTTGATTTAGATGAGAATATTAAAGATTCTCTTTGCAAAATCCTCCTAAATTCTTCTCCAGAGAATTCCGACCATGATGCTGGTCACGAATCATCAACCAGTGAAGACTTGAGAGTACTTCAAGAAGAAGACTATATTTCATCTTCGGAAGATGAGCAAGAGTTCTACAATAAATGACAATGCTCAAATAAATGTTGCAAAATTGATAATGAACGCTTCAATATTTACTCTTATTTTAGAGATTTAAGACTCAATGTCTTGACTAACGACAACATGATATAGTTTTTAAGCGTTATTAAAGACCCTGAATTAAGGTCCCAGATTATTGACAAACTTCCTACCAATACAGTGGAAGAAACAGAGGTGGAGGGTATCCCATCTCAGAAAGGACCTTACACTATGTCTGAAATTCAAAGAATTGTGAAAAACAAACCTCAATTTGATAGGCCAGCCACTGTCAAAGATTTAAGCACAAAGATAATTTATCTCAAGAAGCAATCTCGGAATTAAAGGCTTATCATATAGCCTTAGATGAATGAGTTTTCAAATTGGAAAATTCTAAAATGATTACTACTGGTTCCAGTATTAAGATTACTGATCTTAATACAACTGCTAGTTCTTCGGCGGAAAATACTGCTTGTACTTTACTTGCAGCCATAGACTTCTCTGACGATGAATTCCTGGAAAAACTTCAATATTTTATTACCCATAAGTTCTTAATAAAAATAACTCTATTAATCGATTACAATTTCAAAAAAAGAGTTTATTGCTTTATTTGATAGTGGAGCAGATTTAAATTGTGTTAAATAAGGGATAATACCCTCTAGATATTTTCATAGAACCACTCATCATTTAAAAAATGCCAGTAGTAATTCAATAGCTATTTCTTATAAATTACCTAAAGCTTATATTTGTCAACAGGATACATGTATTCCTGAAAGTTTTATTTTGGTAAAAGATATTGACAGGGATGTAATACTTGGTGTCCCATTTTTTATTAAATTAATTCCTTTTTTATATTGGGATAAAAAAAGTTTTATAGGTACTTACGGTGGTAAGAGTATCACTTTTGAGTTAATAACTCAGCATGTCCAACGATTTCTGAATGAGATTATCTCTAATAATATTTCTTCAAAATTGAATCAAATTGAATTTTTAAAAAATGAAATTTGTTCTACTAAAGTTGATTAGGATTTACAAAATCCTAAGTTAGTTGAGAAAATAAATCTTCTCAAAAAATAGTTTTCTGCTTCTATTTGTGGTGACCACCCAAATCAATTTTGGAGCAGAAAAAAGCATATCATAAATCTTCCTCATGAAGAATATTTCTCGGAGGATAATATCCCAAAGAAGGCCAGACCTTATCAAATGAACTCTGAATATTTGGAATTATGTAAAAAAGTAATTACTTCTTTACAGCAGAAGGGTTTGATTAGACACTCAAAGCCCAAATGGTCTTGTACTGCTTTTTATGTAAACAAGCATGCTGAATAGGAACGAGGAGTTCCTAGACTAGTTATTAACTACAAACCTCTCAATAAGGTTTTGAAATGCCTTAGATATCCTATTCCTAATAAAAAGGATTGACTTGATAGATTACACAATGTTGTTATATTCTCAAAATTTGATTTAAACTCAGGTTATTGGCAGATACAAATATCTGAATTGGATAGATATAAACTGCTTTTAATGTGCCAATGGGCCAATACGAATGGAATGTTATGCCTTTTGGTTTGAAAAATGCTCCATCTGAATTTAAAAAAATTATGAATGATATCTTTCTTCCTTATACGGATTTCATAATTGTTTATATTGATGACATTCTAGTATTTTCAAAAATATAGAATCTCATTTTAAACATTTAGATTTATTTTAAAAAAGATTATTATTCAAAATGGTTTAGTTATATCAAAACCAAAAATGATGATTTTCACAACTTCTGTTAGATTTTTGGGTCATAACATTGAAAAGGGTAGGATCATTCCTATCAATAGGAGTATTGAATTTGCTTCTAAATTTCCGGATATAATTACTGATAAAACTCAGCTCCGGAGATTTCTTGGAAGCTTGAATTATATTTCTCCTTTCATAAAGGACCTTGCTCAGGCTACTGCCCTTCTTTATGATAGATTAAAGAAGAACCCCAAAGCCTGGACTGACAGTCATATTGAATCAGTTAAAAGGATTAAGCAAAAGGTTCATAACCTCCCTTGTTGAGCTTTTGCACTTTGCTGGCCAGTTTTTGGGTATGACTTGCCCCATGTTATGCATTAAGACTGATGTGGATCATTGGTTTTGGTTTTCAGAAAAATCGGAATGAATTTGAAAGAATAGACTCAGTGGCAAGCTTTGAATTTGAAGGGTTGGACCAAGAGTTGACTTATGTGTATATGAGCTCGGATCAAAATTCTTATGATTTGGCTAGCTCCGTTAGGTAATTTATGACTCAGGACTGCGATCAGAATAGGTTTTAGAGGTCCGGTGTGAAATTTGGCTCGAATTGGTGGAATTAGTATTTTGGCAATTTCCGATTGATGGGTGAGATTTTAATCTGAGGGTCGGAATGGAATTCCAAGAATTGTTGTAGCTTCTATATGTGATTTGGTATGTGTGTCCAAAATTAAATGTCAGTCGGAGGTGGTTTGGTTGGGTTTTTGATCAAATGCGTGTTTCGGAAGTTTTTGGAAAAAATTTATGCTTGAATTCAATATGTATTGATGGTTTTGATGTTGTTTGAGATGTTTTATTGATTGGGACGGGTTTGAATGTTGTTTTAGGATGTGCTGGTGCTTTTGGTTGAGGTTTCGGAGGCCTCGGGTGAGTCTTGGATGGTCAATCAGACCATTTTCTATATTTCAAAGTTGCAGATTTTTAGTTTTTATGTTGCGGAGTTGTTGGCCTTTGCAATCGCGGGGGATGTGTGGCGATCATGTTGAAGAAAAATGGAAGGCAGGCAATTTTTTCATCGCGCGACTGGTGGTTCGCGTAAGGCAATATGGTAGAGCTCCACGTTCGCATAGGACATTTCGCGTTTTCATAGAGGGATTTGAGGGT
This sequence comes from Nicotiana glauca, assembly GCA_026770625.1. NCBI lineage: Eukaryota > Viridiplantae > Streptophyta > Magnoliopsida > Solanales > Solanaceae > Nicotiana > Nicotiana glauca. The sequence continues at coordinate 128,802 of MU702024.1, read as the reverse complement.
CAGGGACCATTGCCCTTCGCTTTCGCGATTGTATGTACGCGTTTGCGTAGTTGGAAGAATTTAAGCATCACGTTCGCATGAGGACAGTCGCGTTCGCATAGAGTAATCTTGAGGCCTTGTATTTTTGTGCTTCGCGATTGCGTGACCTTGGTCGCGATCGCGATGAAAGGACTGTAGCTAGGCAGAATATTTTAAAGTCATCTTTTTCGTGATTTTGGGTCTATTTTCACCCATGGCTGCCCGTTTTTGGAGATTCTTGGAGGAAATGAAAGAGGGATTCAAGAGGAATCGACTTGAGGTAAGAATCTTGATCTCAATACTTGTTTTTATTGTGAAATTGTCCTTGAAATTCATGGAAATTTAGCTAAATTGGAAGAACTAGAGCTTGGGATTTTGAGATTTTATATTGAGGATTTGAGGGGTCAATTGAACTCCGATTTTGGTATTCTTGATTTGTATGAAATCGGGACGAGATGAGGAATCTGATTATGTAAAAGTTTCTGAGTTTCAATAAGTGGCCCTGAGGCTCGGGTTTTGGTAATTTAGGGATTTTTGCCCGTTATTGATTGTTTTCGATTGGGTTTTGTTCCCTTAGAATATTTTGACGTATTCGTTGTGGTTTTTGTTAGATTCGACACACGTAGAGGCCGATTTGAGGGGCAAAAGCGTCGCGAGCTAGAGATTCACCGATTCGAGGTGAGTAATGATTGTAAATGATATCCTGAGGGTTTGAAACCCCGGATTACACAACATATTGCTATATTGAGGCGAGGCACGCGCTCAATAATGAGCGCGGGGTCATTTAATATTGGGGATTGTGACTTGGTCCATCCTGATTGATATTTTACCGCGTATCTGACTAAAAATTGTTGTTTTTCACTATGACTTGGGCTTATTGCCATTCTTGGGGCTTATTGCCGACTATTTGAAATTCTTTGTGAATTATCATCACTGTTTTCTAACTATTTGAAATATTACTTGAACTCAGTCCAATTATATTGCACTGTTCCATTAACTCAGCTATTTCTACTAAAACTTAAGATTTAAATGACATTTGAACTAGTGTTTGAGCTGAGCACCATTGTTTTACTGATGCCCGAAGGGATTATGATTGTTTTTGGACTGACTGAGGCCGAGGGCCATATGTGAGGATATGTTGAGTGATGTGAGGAGGCTTTGAGGCCTCGAGTGTTATGTAAGGAGGCTTTCAGGCCTCGAGTGATCTGTGATGAGGCTTTTAGGACTCGAGTGTGATGTGACAAGGCTTTCAGGCCTTATGTTGATATGAACAGGCTTTCATGCCTTATGATGATAAAGCGCTTGGGCTATAGGAGCCCCTTCGGAGTCTGCACTCCCACAGTGAGCGTGGGTACACACCTAAGGAGGATAAATTTTAGACAGTGGTAACAATGACACTGTATGATGCGTTTGGTCACGTAACAATGACTGACCAGGAATAACACCGTGTGGTCAGGTAACATTGGCTGACCAGGAACAAAAAATATTCCCCAAGAGGATGGTACTATTCTATGTGATTGCCCAAGGGACGAGTTTTATGTGCTCATTTTGCATACTTATTTGTCTTTTACTTGTTATACTGCGGTATTTGTGCCCGAGGGTGGATCTCTGTGCATAGCGGCACTAATTGTTTTAAATTATTTTCACAGCTATTGAAAACATCATTTTCAAAAGAGGTTTATAACTGAGCCAAGATATTTCTAAAGATTTCATAGTTTCACTGATTTTCTCAAGAGTTTTACACTGCTTCTATACAACATGATGATTTGTTATACGTGATTTCTTACTACTCAGTTATTATTTACCTTTATTACTCACTGAGTTGGAGTACTCACTTTACTCCCTGCACCTCGCGTACAGATGCATGTATTTGTTCACCCGGTAGCGGGTTTTGAGCTGGTTGAAGATTTTGCTATCTTAGCTGAGCAAGGTGACCGCCAGCATTTGCGGCACCAGATTTCTTCCTTCGATTCTAAATTCTATTCTGTATACGACTGGCCTTGTAGTTGTATTTAGACTCTTCTAGATGCTCGTGACTTGTGACACCCCGATTTGGGCTGTGTTTGATTGTACTTCTGCTAAGTTATATTATTGAATCATCTTTAAAATTGTTTATTCATGTTTATCTATTTTTGAAAAAGGTAAATATGGTTGGTCGGCTGGCCTTGTCTTCACGAGAGGCTCCATCATGACCGGAGCGGGGTTTGGGTCGTGACAAGTTGGTATCAGAGCCGAGGTTACTAGGTCTCACGAGTCATGAGCATGTTTAGTAGAGTCTCGCGGATCGGTACGGAGGCGTCTGTATTTATCCTTGAGAGGCTGCAGAACCTTTAGGAAAACTTTACATTCTTGAATTCTTATCGTGCGTCCTTGATTCAGCTTGAAAAGAAACTCTTGAAATTCCTTCCACGCGTTCGCATGCGCTTATGAGCGCTCAGTATCAGATGTGCCTTGATGGCTTGTGATTCCACGATCAAGGGGCGAGATGTAATCTCCGTGAGTTTATGTTGGGCCAGTCTGGAGGACTTGAGGCCGGATATTTGCCTATGGCTTAAGCACCGAGGTGCTGATTGTATGAGTAAGTGTTTTGAACTTATATGTTCAGTATTGTCTCTAATAGTGGGAATGACGACTGGATAGCTTTGTGATGAGTATGTTAGTATTGCGTGATGTTTCTATATGACTTGGAAGTGTCAAGGAAGATCTGCTGGATGATAGGTGGACTACCAAGTGTATGATTTCCATTGTGAGTAGAAGTGTAGCTCCGAGTTATGGGCGTGTGAAGAATCTTTTCAAGTCTCCTAGTTGGGAGTGAAGTAAATTGCATGTCGTTATATGAGTTCAGACTCAGGAAGACTAAATGACTGTGTAACGTGTATGACGGTGGAGGTATACGAAATGTTATATTGAGGCAAGCAGATGGGTTATCTCCTACGGAGTGTTCTGAACTGGTGTGATCCTTATGTGTATTCACTACCAGAAAATGGGTCTATGGGAACAGTAAGTTTAGCAACGATTAATGAACCGTTGCCATAGATAATGTATGGTAACGGTTACAACCTTTACAGTAGCATCTAAGTGATACTAGCACACTTTACCTATACAACCGTTGCAATAGTAAAATAACCGTAGCCATAGATTTATCTAAAGCAACGGTCATATAAACTGTCCCAATAAAACAATCTATTGGAATGCATCTTTAGTAAAAATAGCTATTGGAACGGCTATTTTTTTCCCTCTTTATTTCCCCCCTGAATTTTTGTTATCCCGCCAAAATATCCCCTATTTATTTAGTTTTTTAATAATTTTAATAACCTAAATATTAAATAACAAAACGTTTGTGTTATAGTTTTGTGTATACCCAACACCGCAATATCCCCAATGCAACAGCCTTCTTCTTCACTGGAAAACCTTCTTCTTTTGAAAGAATCTTCTCCTTCCTCTTCAAAATCGTCGATTCCCCCATCTCCCTCTCTGTAAAAACTCTGATACCCCCATCCCTCTCTCCGATGCCCTGAGAAACACTCAGTCCTCTTTTAATTTAGAGTTTTCTGAGGTTTTGTTTGATTAAGTACAGAATGAATCTGAGAAACTAAGATTTTGTGCAAAGGGTTTGTATCCTTTGAAGGGCTTAGGTCAACTTGTTGTGCAAGGTTACAAACAAAGATCGGAGAAACAATTTGAAGAACCAAATACTTAGGTAATAAGTTTTTTTTTGCGCTAATTGCACTTTCTGGTTCTTAATCAAGAAATCTGGTCTTATTTTTGGGTTTTGTTATGGTTTTTTCAGTTGAATTAGGGAATTTTTGTGAAATTTTCCTGTGTTTGTCCTGGAGCCTGTTTGTATTTCTAGTCCTTGGAGGCTTTTTTCTGTTGTTATGTTTTCCAAGTTACTGAGATTTCCATGTGTTAAGAGCTTTGTTAAAATAGTAACATTAAGACTCTTGTATGTCTGGATAAGTATGGCTGATTCAGCAGCAATCTATTGATGCTACTGTCTAGATGTTTTTTGCCAACTTCCAGTTTCATTATATATGGTTATTATTGGAGGTGGGTGCCTATTCATTAGCAGATGGCATAATGCTCTGAAACTATGACTTCTTTTCTTTTGGAGGAAAAATGAAATTAATATGAATGAGCTCTTATATAAAATCTTTTTGCCAAATTGCCTTTTCGCATATATGTGACATATGTCTTTACGGGGTAAATTTGATGCCAAGTTTGTGAAATGGGAAATAAACTCAAGCTTCAATTTTTATTCAAATATTTGAACTTTACTCCCAAAATAGTTGAGAAGTTTTTCATCTGCCCAAATGAACTATATTGGTGGGAAAGATGTTATGGACAGTCAAATCGCATGGAAAATATTTGCATTTTAAATCAACTTATTTTTATTGGACCAGTTATGTGATACATCTATCTTTATTTACTTCTTTTTCCTTTCTTGAACTGTATACAAGTTAATCTGCTCAACATTACTCTGGATAATCACTTCCTGACTGCTGCTGGAAATCCTTACATTTGATTATTTAGCATTAACTCGAACATTCCTCAGTCGGTAGGCTATAGACTAATTCTTTATTATTTCCTTTCTTAATGCGTTTTTGTTTTACCCAGTGCTTTCCTTTGTTGTGGCTCTGAAATATCTAGTTTTGTGTTGATTTGAGTTCCCCAAGCTAAACAAAGATTTTGTCACCCTTTTTTTCCAGATAGATTTGATTCACATACTAACGTTGTGATGGCAGTAAGATTCCATTATGAACATTGGTGGTATTCAGGATCTGAGGTTGACACTGTAAAAATTTGGGATCTGAGGTATTGTAGATATCAGAGACAGATGGTTTGCTATCTTTCCAGCTTCCATATCTCTTTTAAGTCAACATATATTTGAATCTTTTGAGGTTATCAAAAATATATTTGAATCCTTTGAGTATATGCACCAGGTCGTTAAGAGGGAATATGAAAGTCGAGCAACTGTGAACACTCTATTTTTGCACCCTAATCAGGTTTTATACTATGTCTCAACGAGCTATTTGAATCTTGATTGCTTCAGAAAAAATGGAGGTTATGCTTAAGAAAACAGACATAGTTCCAAATCTTTCTTGTATGAATTTACTCTTTTTCCAATCAATTTTCCTTTTTTGTAAGTATTTGGTTAAGTGTTGGTGTTTCTGATCCTGCATTTTATGACTTTTGTCCCTTGTAATATAAATAAAGCTCTAATATTGGTGATGACCATTTAATTGATAGTAAAATTTATTATGCTTGAACAATATGGAAATATGTTTGCTAAACTTTGTTGTCCCTTGTGATATCAATAAATATGGAACCCATATTGCTAAACAATATGCTTGAACAATAATATGACTCTTCTTTTTGGTGGACAAGGATGGAAAAATCAAAGATGTGAAGTAAGGTATCATATCTAGAGGTGATCTTTGTTCCTTAAGATAGATTGCAGAGTGGAATTTGCAAGTATACCACCTATTGGTATTTCACATTCTAAATGAAACATTGATGATTGCCTTTGAGGTACAAGTATACCACCTTCAAAATAAAACATTGGCGATAGCCTTCCAAATATGCCACTTGTAGTTAGCCACTGAATTGTAATGAATTCTAAGTGGGTCTTAGTTTAGATTTCCTGTTTCTCCAGCACTTATTTTTTCTTATGAAAATACTTTATGATGAGTTGTGAAGCATAAAGCCAATTCTCATTATTGACTGTATTTTATAGGGATCTACCATACAATAATAAGTTGAAAGGACCTCTTTGTCACGACCCAATTCCCAAACCCGGTCGTGATGGCGTCTCTCGTGAAGACAAGGCTAGCCAACAGAACAACAATGCCTCTTTTTAACAGGTAATAAACATAAATGAATGAATAATACGACTTAATGGCACTAATAACTGATATTTACCACCCAACACAGCCCAATCGGGGTGTCACAAGTCACGAGCATCTAAAGAAGACTGAACACCACTATAGGGCCAATAATTATGTAAAATAAAATCTGGAGTTAAAAATATGAAGTCCTGTACTGCGAACGTTGGCGGTCACCTTGCTCAGCTATAATACTGTACCTTCAATCATCTAATAACCAGCTAACGGGTGAACAAATACCTGCAACTGCACGTGAGG